>NQMI01000004.1:687064-906757 GCA_002270565.1 Stenocarpella maydis
CTTCTAGTAAGTTCAAGGATATAATTATACTAGGGCCATTAAGTCCCAAGCAAGCCTAGCTTTAATTATAACTAAGTACCCTATTAATATATGCTTAATTTATATTAAGTTTATTTAATATAGGCTATAGGCTTTCCGTAAGGTTATTCTTGGTTATAAACTTGATCTCTATTTAAGCAAACTTATGGGCTAAGTTATCTACTAAAGAGTCTTTATTAAACCAGATATTCTTCTAAATAATCTTATATCCCGGCTGATCAGAGTAAGAGGGGGTTTATACTAATAATTCTATAGTCCTTAGGGCAGATTAAGGCTATAAGTAAGGTGTCTTTATAAGCTAAACAGGAGGGGGATAGCGAGTTATAAGACTAGCCCCTCTTATATCATTATACTTATCCTAACGGGAGTACTTAAGTTCCTTATTAATTAAAGAAAGGAGTTCTATCTTAAAAGTTCTCTAGTTATGGGTCCTAGCCTCCTTATTAGATATGCTTTTAGTGGCTAATATCTTCTTTAGGGTTAACAGCAAGATTCAATAGAACGACCAGGTTAGTGAGATCAGACCGTTATTAGTAGAATCTAGTACCTGATTGTAAGTTATAATCCAGTACTTCCAGGCTTCCAGATCTTCAGCAGGGTAATTCCTCCAGATAGTATTAATTACCTCAGATAAATCAGCATAAGAGGCAGCATCATGGATTTAGTAGTGGGCCATCAGCTGGCCCTTCTAATTAACCCAATCCTGCTCTCCTGCAGTAATTATATAAACATCATTAACTAGGCTTAAGGTAGTGCAAATCGAGAGGAATAAGCTAAGTACCTAATCTAATAGATACTAGAACTGATTGGCAATGGTCTCTACCGAATTAACAACTTTAATAATATTAGTTCCATTAAATCACGGAGTTAACTAAAGCATAAATAACAAGGCCTAAAGGGCAGTATTTCCAAAGGGCATTAAAGGTATAACAGGCTAAGAAGCCGCCTAAATAAGTAATATAGGAGTATAACGCTCCTAATTAGAAATCCCAGATGGGGTAGGGGCAGGTTCCTAAGGAGATCGGCATCCTCAAGATAGACCTTTCTTTAATAAGAGCCCCCTTACCTTATCTATATCCTGCTTCCTTCCCCTAGAGGGAGAACCTCTAGTAAATAGGGGAGCAAAATAAACATCTTCTGTGATGAATTTTGCTATAAAATAGCATTCAGTTCAGCGTGTGTGTGTTTCGGCAGGGTCGCAGTATGGTGCTCTGAGGCGAATTCGGACGATTGACAATGGTCTGGACAACTTTGTATTGAATTAAGTTGGGCTTCTGTAAGCCCTCCTTATATACCCTCCGACGTCGTCTCACCCCTGGGCACGCTGCGGTAGGCTCTGGTGCAAATTTGCAAATGCCGGAAAATTCGCCCTTCCAACACACCATCTTTGGTTCCAAGCAACCAGCCAACCATAGCCCTAGCAATGCCCAAATTATATACATATAAACTTCAGAAATCAAGCTATCTAATGCACTAAGTTATATACTTTTTGGGTAAGAAATAAGGGTAATGCAGAGGTCTGAATTAAGGTGCAAATGCAGGCCAAAATAATCGACTCACGGCCACCAAACTCATCTTGCGTCACGCACGCACTGGGCGTACTTAGCGAAAATCGCCTGACTCGCAAGTCTAGGGTAACTCCTTGCTAGAAAGTCTAGGGTAACTCCTTACAACGAAGTCTAGGGTAACTCCTTGCACGGAGTACCAACGCCCTGCTGAGCGGTTCCGTTTAACAANTCTAATCAGAATCAAATAGTATTAGAAGTATAGAGATTTACTCCCCTAAAGTAGCTAACAACCTTATAAACAAAATAGGGAATCTAGGCCCAAAAGCTAAGGAACTTTATAATAGTTAAAGAAACCTCATTAGCCAAAGAAACCCATATTTAATTCATGGGGTAGACACTAGTAAAAACGGGCTAAGAGGGAGAGCAAGAGAATAAAACCTCCATACATATAAAAAGGCACACGTTCTGCCAGAGCCCTAATTAAGCAACCACCCTAAGAGGAGCATAGAAGGCAAAAAGAGGAGTCCCTAACGCAATAGGAGAGTTATAAGGGGAATAAAGGGTACTAAAAAGGAGAGGCAGAAAAAGAGGGCATAAGAAATAATTTTACAGTATATACGTATATATTAGACAGATATAAATTCACAGGGTATAAAAAGATTTTCTTTCTAGGACTAGAAATTTCTCAAAAGCAATGCAGGAAGGCCCCTTCTTATAGTCTTGGAGGGGGGGGGATGCTAAGGCTGGTTTTCCTCCGGATTCCAAAACATGCCGGTTCCCCTAGACCCCGGAACAGCGCTTGCCCACGTAACTAAATCAATAGAAGGCAAGTGGCAGCTTGTTCTGCAGGAAGAGAAGTATACCCATTATGGTCCCCAGGAAGTTAAGGGCGCCTAGCGTAGCTAGGCTAAGCTAACAGACCCCCAATAAGAATTCCTCTCCCATATGGCCCGAGATCCCTCTATAGCTAAGCTAAAGAAGCTGGAATAAGCACTCTAATAATAGTACCCAGATATATAATTAGGGCCTAATATAATAAAGAACTAGCTTGCAGACTGGTGGAAGGAGAAGGTTGGAATTTATACTCTAACTTAAGCAATGTTAGATCTGCTTGAGAAGAAGAATTACTAGTACCGCTAGGCAACCAATGCTAATGGTAATATTATAGGCATCTTCTGGTGCATAAAGGAGCAGTTAGCATAGATATAAGAGAATTACTTTACATAGTGCCTATCCATGGACTATATGTATATAATGAATAATAAGAAGATGCCGTACTTCTAAGGTACTTGTATAACCCACATAAGGAAGAACTTGCCCCTATTCCAAGGCATTATTAATAGCGAGAAGGAACCCAACTTCTAGTGGCTTCTTAAGCAAGTTTATGACCTCCTTCATTATTGCTAAGCTAACAACCCGATAGTCTGTATAACTGATTATAATACTGCTTTAATTAACGCCCTTATATATGAATTCCCTTAGGCATACTACTAACTATATATCTTCCATATTAATGCAAATGTTACCCTGAATATTAAGAAGAAGTGGAAGAAGCCGCTAGCAGTAGCGGGAAAAGAGGAGGATAAGGAAGAGGAGGAAGCTAATAAGGATTTAGAAGCAGAAGACCCGGCAATAGCTGCACTTAATATACCAGGGAGAAATAAGGCTATAATACCTGCTAAGGTCCCTAATTTAAAGGATATCCCCTATACCTGCTACGCTCTATTTAACCTCCTTAAGTTTATAGAATACTCTACTGATTGTGAGATTTATAATATAGCTTGGTAGTGCCTTCAAGAGAAGTTCTCAGATTAGGTAGCAATTATTAACTACCTTTAGACCTAGTATATTGATAAAGGAGAGAAGATTATTGCTAAATGGGCTGGGCATAAGACCTATAAGATCCTTAACTTCAGCTTATATGTAACTTTATTAATAGAAGCTACCTACTGTAAATTTAAGGTCTATCTTAGCTATAGGATGGGCAATATTCTCTACTTAGTTAAGGCTGCTAATAAGATGATTACGGATAGTTCTTGTGCTTTATGCTTAGAAGAAGCTCGTTAGAAGACCTTATTACTAGAGAAATTTAACGGGCAGAAGTAGCTGGGTAAGCTTCCAACTTAAATCTTATGGGCAGCCCTCAAACTTCTCTCCATGATGAGGAGTTCCGCGATATATATGCCTAAGAAATAACTCCTATGGGGTAATTACTCGCTAGCAATATATAATTATCCTATTTATACCCAATATGGCTTGCCCTGCGCAAGCTGAATTACCGATAGAGAGGAAGCCGGTTATCCTCTCTAGAGAGAGGATATTTATAAGTCTTACTGGCTGGATTATAACCTCTCAGTTGGAAACCCTCTCTTAGCAGTCCTCTCGCCCCAGAAGGTTACTGCAATAAAGGGAAGACCTTACAATAAAACTACATTTAGTATAGATGAAGATAGCATCCTTGCAGCCTGTGGGAAGGCCGTAATGGGCAAGAAGACAGCCTTAATAACCACCAGTCTGGGTAGTAGGGTAGGTAATAAGACGAGGGCGACGACGGCTTCTGTACAACGTGTCAACTCAGCATTCGAGTGGAATGATGAGACCCTCTAGTCGCTCGATAAGGAGGACTCCCGTAGCAGGAAGAACCAGCGAGAAGCTATCCGACGGGACAAGCAGTTGGCGGCAGGGCTCACGAAGCTACCCACTCGCCAGCTTCCGAAGCAACATTCTGCAGAGACAGCCTCAACACCAGGGCCAGCAGTCAAGAAGCCCCATACAAGGGCTTGTAAGACCATCAACCAGCTGCCACGGGTGGAGTTAACTGTAAAAGACCTTATTAGCAACAAGAAGGAGACCCAGGAGGAGATTCAGGTGCTTAGTTATGAGGTGGAACGGCCCAGGCGACGAAGAAAGTAGCAAAACACCAAGGCCAGAAGTCACGATAGTAGCAAGCAGAAGCGACAACGATGTGCAATAGATGTATAGTCAATGACTGTGTATTTCTGTTATGTATGGCAGACTGGTGGTGCAAATTAAGGTTGGCGCACTGGGCCAACATGTATCGGTGTACCAGCCGATTTCCTCGGTGCGAATATCCGTTCTCATAATAAATTTGCAAACATATCCAAATTCCCGTGGCCCATTAAAATTCTCTCTTGCCTAAGACCTGTTCGTGCGATGGGTTGATTGTGTCTTGGGCGTCTGTTCCCGTGAGACTTGGCCACGATTCAACCACTTCCAGCCTAACACGCAGAGGAGAAGCGTGCCTCCCAGACAGATGACTAAAAGGCGAGAATCAATACATAATTTTTTTTTTCAAAGTGCTTGCGTATACTAAAGCTTCAATATCGCCTGAAAACTTACTTGAGCCACCGGCGACCTGCCCGGCTGACCAGGTTTCATCAGCGTGGAAGCCGTCGATCTTGAGGGCGAAGAGTGCAGCGACCCAGGAAAGCGGGGTCTAGTGAATGTAGTCAGTAAATCTTACCCAAAGCTTCTTTACGAATATCTCGGTACTCACGAATATCACGGTTACGACCGTAAATATGGCGAGAATTTTGGACTGCTCAGAAGCTTTCAATGCGTTCTCAGTACTGGCCGAGCCTTGAGTCAGTTGCAAAAGTGTGACTACCTGTCGAACAATTAGAATAACCGAGTCTACGCCTTGTGTACCGTAAGTAAACTCTACCGCTTCTCGAACACTGCGTGCATCCTCTTCAAGTCTTGTAACCATCGTGTACGGCAGGCGTGGGGCTTGCTCGCGGGTACAGCCGCATACCAATGCCAAGGTCGGGTCCTTGTGCATGCCCTCCCAGACCTCGGCTTGATTCTGGTACACTCGCTTGATCATCTTGAGCTCGTTGAGTGCATCGTCGATGTGGAGTAACGAAGTGGTTGCCGTTTTGAAGGCATCTAAAAATCTGGTGTCGGACTTGCCAAGGTCGTTTCGAAAGCTCTTATAGCATTGGTCGATATCTCGAGACTATGAACAACATTCCTTTAGTATACAATCTCGTGAAGTTTAAGGCCTATTCGAAATTTAAAGGACTTACTATCCTTGAAATCTCGCCGGAGAATGCGTCTTGGTATGTGAGCTGCCGCCCGAACAATAGGAAGGTGGGTTGATATTCCAGACATGCTGCCACAATCTCATGCAGCAGCTTGTCGGGCCTCACATCTTCTCCCTGCATTTCTATCCGAGATCTAACATACTCTGAAGCAGAGTGTAGATTGGAAGAGTCCCATCGGGCAGGGAACGCACTGATTAGGACATCTGTGGGGGTCAGCAGTGATAGCTGGGATATGCCGTGTGTGCTGGAGTAATATGGGTACCCATCATGCTTACTGTCAATCTTCCACAGCCACAGCTGTGGGACAACAATGATATGTTGTCGAGCGAGGTGTGTGCTGGTGTATGGCTGTCCCAACCCTTCTTCAACCGATGTATTTTCAATGCTAGTGCTTGCCATTCCCCACTTCGAAAGTACTTTTAGAAACTTTCTCAACGCTGATACTATGCTCGGCGTTTCTGAAATGGCCGCATTATTACAAAAGCCAGCATTTTTTAGAAGTGAATTGCGCTTCGCCTGTTGGTGGTGGATGAAGCGCGACACGACCTGCTCGGCGTTGACAATTTGTAAATCGGCGTCAGTGAGATCGCGGTGAAAGTAATGGTCGAGACTCCGAGACCGCTGTACTTTGAACTCAGAGTGGAGGGATAATATCATGTCAACGTGTGCCTCCTCCCGGGGAGTGAGGTCCGAGTCCTCGTAGAAATCGGTGGTCTTTCCATCATCGCGAGGAGGAAAAGAAGGGCGACCTGTGATAAAGCCGGGTCTCATCATGTCAATGTCTATCAACGGCACCTTCCAGATAAATGATGTAAGTATTCATTCAGAGCGCATGAGGCATGTTAAGCGGTTTTTTTGGACTTACTACTATCGTACTGACAGTGTACTGCCGGCTTGCATCAACCGCTCCTCCGCCACTGAATCCGAATATTGTTGAATGCGTCTCAGGGGTGTCCCTGGTCACTCCCTTGAAGAATTTCAAACATTAGTTGCACACTTTTGATCTTTGGTCTGGCCTGTGAATTTTTTACCTTATCTGTGACGACAGGTAGGGTCGATACCTTGACACTGTGCTCGCGATAGATCTCCCCGTGGTATCCCACGGTCCCACTTTGATCGAAAGTGTCGTCAATGAAGGTGAGAATATCGATGCCTTCAGTATGGAGGGAATCGTGAGAATACATTAATCTGCAAAAGTCCTAGAAAGCAATGTTGGTTAGTTATTCAGTCTAATTACACGTTATAGGGACATGGGATTGACCGACTTCAACCCATCGACGCTGTATTGTTCGAGGTCAGCATTACTCATATCAGTATTTGCAAGCTTCACTATGGTTTCAAGATGTGTACTGACATTTTGAGCCGAGAAGTGGACCCATTTGGTTACCCGTTCCTGTCCAAATGTACTCCAGTGGTGGTCTTCGAGGGACCATCCTTGTACTTTATATGAGCACGGTCTCAACTGCCATTGTCTTTCGTGGCAACGAGACCTCTGAGAGTTCAATGCAAGATTTTCGTAGATTCTGTACACAGGTTGGATATCTGGGAATATTCTCTGTCTTTTGTGGCCGAGACCCATTGTGTGGACATGTGACTTTTCGGTTCTCGGCCACTCCCACATAACGTAGACACCGCTACCATGGCGTTTTAACAGGCCCTCCTGAGGGTATGAGAGGGGGGTTGGGACCAGGGATATTTTCCTCCATCGATAGTGTCGGATCAAGTCGACGATCTCAATCTTGTCCGCCACGGCAGCAGCATCCTTGCCGACGATGTAGTCCGGGCCAACCAAGCCCTTGCAGGTAATGCGTGGATCTGCACCGTGCTCGAGGAGGTCCAGGACTGCTTTGAAATTTCCTCTCCGGGACGCTAAATGTAATGAAGTTGCGTCATTGCTTGGTATCTGTCTATTAACATCTATCCGGGCTCGCAGTAGCTCGCACACGATCGGTTCCCCTGAAGCCGATTCACTGGCGAAATGGAGTGGTGTCCAGCCGTGCGCATCTGCAACATCCGGAATGGTAGTTTCAATTGAAAGTAGGATGCGCACGACCTCTAGGTGCTCTTTCTGACAAGCAAAGTGCAATGGCGTTTGACGCCTTTCATCTCGTGGGTTGACATAGATCAGCCTGATTGGAGCACTTATCAGGTCCTTGACAATGTCGACATGTCCCTGTTCGCACGCCAGGTGCAGAGGTGTCCGGAGGCTGTTGTCCTGGGCGTTTAGATTGATGCGCGAAACGTTGACGAGATATTTGACGACATCAATATTGCCCACGCGGGCAGCTATATGTAACATCGTCTCTCCATTATCGGTCGGCACATTGACGTCCCTGCCTAACGTTGTCGGGGCCAGCTTTTTGAACATTTCGAGGTCCCATTTGGCGGCTGCCAGATGCAGAAATTGTTCTCCTTTATGGTTGCGCAGTTGTCCATCTAGCTTTGTGTTTCTCAGCAGGAGTTGGGCTAGCTTTTCATCTCCTTGTCGCCGCTCCAGGGCACAATGCAAGGCCGTGTTTCCATCAAGATTTTGGATATTGGTGTCTAGGCCCCTCTCTAGGAGCAAACCCACAACATCGATGTCTTTCGCTAGGTGAAGAGCAGTATTGCCTTGCGAGTCTATCATGTTGGCATCCAAGTCGGGTTGTGCTAGGAACAGTGTCAATGCTGCAATGTTTCCAGCCTCGGATGCGAGGTGAATAGGAGCCTTCCCCCGAGGAGTCTTCAAGTTTATGGCTCCATTTGAACAAATATGCTGCAGAGGCTCTTCTTTGTAGTTCTCGGCATCACCTGAATACCACGAACTTAGAGGCAGCATTGGGCGTTCCCCAGCATAGTGCACGGGAAGATAACCAAACGCGTCTTTCGCTTGGACTTCGATCCCAGCCACCTCGAGAAGCTGTGTTGTTAGAGCCTGACTCCCTTGTATGACCGCTAAATGGAGGGGAGTCCTGAAGTCAGATTCATCGCGGATGTTGACATCGATGTGTGGTGACTGAAGGAGTGTAGCCATCACATCAACATTGCATTCCTGGCATGCGATGTGGAGTCCGGTGAGCCCATCCTGGGTTGTCAAATTGACGTTGATATTCGGCCTTTTCAAAATGACTTCCAACAACTCTAACTGGTTACGAAGGCAGGCGGCATGCAATATGCCAAAGCCGTCGAATAATTCGTTGGCGTCGATGTTTGGGTGCCTCTCTAGCATCCTCACAACCTCGCTACTCATCTTCGTTCTGGAGCGGTGACTGAGACCCCAGGTTGATTCGCCTTGAAACCCAGCCACCAATGATCGCAGCTTCATGGTTACGTTGTGTTCCGAAGCCGATGGGATGTGAAAACCGTAGCCAGTGAAACTTGATGCCGTTCCATCAAAGGGGGAACCCTGCGAAGCATGGGCCGATCCCGTAGCATGCTGAGACGAATCCAATATTTGAAGTGGCCATTTAGCAACTCTTTCAGTCCACACAAAGTCTCCTTCGCCGCTTCCATCTCGATCAAGACTAGGCAAAGATTCATTACCCGTGGGGAAAGCACTGCCCTTTTCATCTGGAGCTAGACAACTTTCATCGGCGATAGGGGAGGCATTCTGTGGATCGTCCATTCTAGGATATCTCCCACAGGAGACATGGATTTCTAGAGAGAAAAGAGCGACAAGCACGAAATGTCCAAACAAGGCGCTGTGTGGCTGACAAGACTGAAAAGAAGGGCGAGACGGCTGCTTTTAAATCGTCTACCGCGGGCGTCCACGGTCGCCGGAAGGAGGCGCAGCCGAGGCGTTCTCACTGTGATGTTCCACTGCATGGCGTAAATTTCACCTGCATGTGGCCTGCAGAGTCCCCTGAACTGGCTGCCAAATAGCAGGACCGCAAGCTGACGGCCCCCCGGAAAACTCATGCAGAAGCACGGGCACTTTGCAAGAGCTAGGCGAAGCATTTGTAAAAGCCACAAAATTCAACTGTTCAAAAGCAATTAGAAGTAAAATCTGCCAGCCCGCCCGAAATGGCGATTACATGGTTTGACCTATACCAAAAGCTGAATTGTCCGTCTGGGCTTTTGTGTCTTCCGAGCCGTAGATAGTCTGCTCTAGATCTCCAAAACGTTGGCGCTTTCGAGCTCGAATATCCCTTGGGAAACCCTGGCGCATCGCTGGGCGGGTTCATGCGGTATAGAAGTGGCCTCGCAGCCATCAAGACCAAGATGGTAGCTACAGCGGCCAGCAGGTTGGTGGCCCGGTCTGGAACTGCCGCCAGGCTACTCAAGAGTATCGCCATGCTGAGCTAACTTTGCTACGTTGCCTAAGTCGGGTATTGTCTGTGTGCTGAAGAACCACAGCAAACCATACAGGCAAGCCACTGAGCTGACAGATGGGGGATCGTCCGCCCATCACACACTTACCCGAAGCCGAGTTTAGACAACATAAATACCACTAGGATTGAGTCCAGGATCATGGGTAGCCTGACGCGTGTTTTAATCACGTGCCGAGTTGCAGAGATCTGCGTTGTGGAAAAGTTGCAGACCTGAGCCTGTCTATGTTGAGTATTGCGGCCGCGAATGCCCTCGTTCCCACGGTGTTGTGTTTGGGACTAAAGACGGGTTCAAGCAGTAGGCAATGCCGTACTGGGATGCGATTCTACAAGAGGGCCTGGAGCCGTATTTATCCACACGCACACTCACGTGTGAGCACAAAACAAGGACTTCATCGGCCAGCACCAGCCCAGTAGCCGTAAAAGCCGGGAGCTGTTATCGTGGGCTCTTAAGCCGCGCGAACATCAGTAATACAGGTGCGCGACCGAAGCCCTCTGGCTTTCGGCGAGCCTTCGCTCTCGGGGCATGGTCGAGATGCGAGGCCTACGGGTCAGCCGGGTTCTTCACACATGCGGGAGTCAAGTAAGGGGCTCCGTGCTGCCTGGTCAAGCAGCCAAGCCGATGTTGGCACACCCGCGCCAGAGCTAGAATTTTGCGCATGGGGGCGCGCGTATATATGGTAGACAAAAGGGAGACGAGGGGTCCAGAGCACAGTGCGTGCGACACACAACAGTGATGCGCGGCCAGCAGAGTCCTCTCCTCACTCGTCCCCGACGGGCTCGTCCCTCCTCTTCTTTAGCCCGACCATCTGCAGCACCTCGTTCCAGAACCCCTCGGGCTTCGTCTTGAGCGAGTCCTCGTACGCGTCGATGACGGGCCGGTCCCACACCAGGTCCGCGTGCTCGGGCCTCACGACGCTGGTCCGCCTGACCACCTTCCACGCCGTGTACGTCAGGACGGCGACGAAGACCATGAGGTAGTAGCTGAAGAAAGTGCCCGTGTCCCAGTTCCCTGGCAGGAAGGTCTCGTAGCCGTAGCACGAGACGGTGAAGACCTCGCCGACCAGGCCGATCCAGGCGCTGTAGGGCTGGAACCAGCCCTTGTAGGGCAGGCTGCCGCGGTCGACGCCCTGGGCGCTGAGGGCGCGGTAGAAGTAGATGTAGGTGACGCACATGACGATGTAGTCGATGATCTGGGCCGCCTGCGTCAGGTTGGCCAGCCACTGGACGGCCTGTGCGGTGCCGTTGGAGATGGCGAGAAAAGAGAGAAAGGGGAAAACCATGGTCAGGGCAAAACACCACACGGGGATGCCAGAGCGCGTGCACTTGGACAGGAAGCGCGGCGCCTGGCCCTCGAGCGACAGCCCGTAGAGCGACCGCATGGCGCAGTATACGTAGGCATTTCCGGCCGAGAAGATGCTGGTGACCAAGAGCGCATTGACGACGTCCGGCAGGACGGCAACCTGCATGTTACGCATGGCGATCACGTACGGGCTGGCGGCCGCGGTTCCGGCGCCGTCGCCGGCGTTCAGGGTCGGGTCGTTGTACGGCAGGATGATGCCGACGCAGAGGGCGCCGCCGATGAAGAAGAGGCCAAACCTCCAGTAGACGGTCTTGAAGGCCTGCTTCAGATAGGTCCGGGGCCGCTGGGCCTCGCCAGCAACCATGGCCAGGTACTCGGGGCCCACGATGGTAAACGCCGCGGACCAGAAGGCGCCGAGGAAGCCCTGGAAGCGCCCCAGAGAGCCGGTGTGGATATGCTCGGCAAAGGAGCCCGGGTCCGCCCAGTAGCGAAAGCCGAAGGCGTCGTGCTGGGGGTTTCCTCCGCACATGGTGACGAAGGTGAAGCAGAAGACGATGATGATGAGCAGGAACTTGCCGCTTGACAGCCAGAACTCGGCCTCGCCGTAGAACCTGACGGCGAAAACGTTGATCAGCGCGTACAAGACGATACAGGCCGCGCAGACGGCTGCCACGGGTATGTCGTCCCGCCAGAACGTCAGCACGAGGTTGATGGCCGAGATCTCAAAGGGGATCATGGTGGCTTCGTATAGGAAGAAGTTCCAGCCAGTCATGAACCCGAAGGCCTCATCGACCCACTTGCCAGCAAAGCGGATAAATGAACCTGAGCCTGCATGTCAGTGCGGCCCTGGCTGTGATGAGACATGTGGGCGCCATACCAGAGACGGGCATATAAACCGCCATCTCGGCCATGCAGTTGTTGACCAGCCCGAGCAGGGCCGAGTAGAGGGCAAATGCGACGAGCAGCGAGCCTGGCCCGCCATCCATCAAGCCGTTGCCAATCGAGACGAAAAGCGCCGTCCCGATGGAGCCTCCAATGGCAATCATCTGGATCTGGCGATTGCCGAGATGTCGCTGCAGGGCATCGGTGTTGCCCCGGACCTCGACGACGCCAACAGTCTCGGCATAGGGCCCGGCGCTGGCTTTCTCGTCGCCGTGGGCCGGCGTGGGCTCCTTTTCCGGGGGCAGTGCTGGCAGAGACATTTCCGGGTGAGCTCAGCACCGCGATGGGCCCTTGGTCGGGTTGGTTGACGAGACAGGTCAAACCCAGATCGGGTCGGATCGGATCTTGCAGATGTACTTCAAGGAGGGAGGGACAAGAGGGCACCTCGAAGGGTTCAGCTGGGGAGAGACATGGCGGCCAAGTGATTCAACAAGACTTGTATCTACAGAGCAAAAATCTCAGCTCCGGCTGGGTGGATCCGAAGAGCATGCATATCTATCTGGCTCGAGGCACGCGATATGGGGTCCGATCTGCATGCAGGAAATGGTTCTTGCTGCCGGGGCCCAAGGGATCATGGACATGACGAGCAAGAAGCGCCGAATTTGTTGGAAAAGCGGGAAATTGCAAGCCGACGGACGGGGCGCGGACGACGGCCGGTGGCGACGGCGACCAACGATTCGACGCCAGGCCTGCTTGGGCGGTGGGCTGGGTCGGGGTCCCCTACCTTGCTCCTCATGCTAGCTGCAGGTCTTTATCTATACAGGCCTAGGTATGTAGGTACGGGGCATATGGATCCTATGTTGCTATTGTGTTGTGAGACTTGTTGTTATTGGTATTATATGGATTGTTGAATGCTGTGTCTTGAAGTGTTTACAACTATACGAGGGGACTGCGGCAGCTCTTTCTGTCTTCAAAGGATACCCAAGTGTGATGGGACTGAAAAACGAAGCCAGCGAGGTGTACTCCGTACGTAGTAGTGTATCTACTAGTCTAGGTACTTATGTACGCAGTTGCGAGGGCGGGGTCACTGGGGTTGATCTACACACCATCGCCCCAGCACGGAAGCACGGAAGCATCTCAGATAAGCCCATGCGCACTGGCAGAGATAAGCACTGAAGTGGGCGTCAGACTCGGCCTGCCTCCGCTGAAGCTTGTCCGCACGCTTGCAGTTTTATGACCGAGGTGAGACGGCCATCCAAGAGCAGTCAATGTCCGCCTACCCAGCTCGACCCTGTTCGCCCACCCAGTACAAGCATTAAGCGTGCAGCTTATTTTTGAATTCTTGTACCTCTTAAAAGAGGAAAAGAGCTACCCCACTATACTAACCCTTTGAATTCTCAACCCTAACCCTTTAGATTATTTATTTAAAGAGCCCTCCATATGACTAAAGGGAGGGCCATCTACACACCTAGAGGAAGGGCCCTTCCTCTAAGCATATTAAGGGGCTTTAATACATAGTAAGAGGCTCTAAGTGCTTTAAGTCGAGGTATTTTACAGATGAGGTATGAGAAATCATATTAGGCCGCACGCTAGATTTCTTGTACTGGGTGGGCGAACAGGGTCGAGCCGGGTAGACGGTGATCCAAGAGGACGGCACACGTCTTAAACACAACATTGGTCCTCTATATACCGCCCTTCACATTAGGGGTTCTTCTATTATTCACAGGAACGCACTTACTACGCTATAGATATAAAGCAATGCTGGGGGGGGGGCTTCATTTCCTCCCTTTGTTGCTTTTACCACCCTCTGAGGGGCTGGGGTGCCGGTTCATCCCGTTCTCTTGACCACTCCAGATGTCCTTATGCTGATACTATTTTGGAGTGCAAATTCGAAAGCAGCAACGACATGCTGGGCAGTCACCACATCGACTGAAGGCTGCGTAGTTCCCCAGCTGGCGGATTGATAAGACTGAAAGAGTCATGGGCTCCCTCGCTGGTGTGACTAGTAATGCCAAAATTCGGGACATATTTTGTAACCCCCCCGCAAGCGCTCTTTCATCCGTTGGTCACTAGTCACCATGGCGATAAAAGCATCTGAGAGTATCCGCCAGCACGCTAAAGTGAGGCAGTTGGCGAACCTGAGCCAACAGTTGGGTCGGAATCCCGCCCCAAAATAGACGAGATGGGAATAATAGTCGGGCTCATTTGGTTATGCCTCTAGTTTCAGGGAAATTGCGCAACTCTTAGTTACTGGTATCTTCCGGGTGTATTCAAACAATTCTGCATGTTGTATCTGTTCACGTAGCAGGCCAGTGTGCAGCAGTGAGCCTTTTTTCCAGTATCTTGTGGAGATTCAGCATTGGGACCCTCGTATGGGAGGCTCTTATATAGAAAGTCTGCAGCTCACGCCTCATTAGGACCCAAAGGATTTGCAAGGTCATATATTCAAAGCCACTGCGTATTCGGTTGATGGAATTAGACTATATAATTATTTCAAACATCTTATGCCTCAAATCACGTATGTGATTCTGAAGTATGTGTATTGTGGACGTTAAGTGCTCATTTGGAATCACCAATGTCCGGTCAGACATGGGGTATCGTCCAAGGGAAATAAATGGTGGGCCGAGTGAGGAGCGGCACCTACTATCATGCGAGTCCCAGCTACTCCAATTTCAAGGACATATGTACCCTCGGCTTTTCGGCGGCAACGTATCCGGGCTGACTCCTAGACAACTTCCTCGAACTCCCTCCTGGACCCCGAGGCACATTTTATAGCTTTTTTCCCATCTTCCCGCCCGACAATCATCCCTCGTCTACAACATGTTCTACGAACCAGGCAAGACAGACCACGGTTTGGACCACGAACCCTTTCAAGGTTTGCCTTAAAATAGACCTTGGGGCCGCTGGCTCAATTGTCAGCCCTAGTATCTACATTCTATTGCCAGCCCGAAGCAATCGTTAACTCGCCAATCGTCAACTCGCATACCCAGCGGCCCAGGGATCAGCAGAGCGGGATGTATATCTCGCATGCTTCGCATGCGAGATATGCTGGCCCACTCCGCTTACGGCATAGCGTTCTACTACCACCCCGGGAAGACTGGGTTGATGATATCTGGGACTAAGGCAGGAAATTATTATCACCATTATCTTGCTTGCCCTCATCTTAAGTACCCTAAGTAAGCTAATAAATACACTCATGGCAGTAGTTAATAGGATCCTTATTAGTTATAGGGCGGAACTCAGTAAGAGGAAACTTATGAAAGCAACCGATATAGATCAACCTAGACTGGTTATCCCAGGGGGTTGGCTGCTCTTTATTATTGATATTATTACAGTAGATGCAGATCTCCGGGTGAGTGCTGCTTTATAGCTGAGGGTGGTAGTAAATGCTATAGGTTGAATACTCAAACCAGTCGCTATTGTTATTACCACCTGGAATACCTATAGTAGCTTGCTGCTGGCTGAGGAAGGCCTGGGTTGGTTGTATAGGGTCTGGGATCTTACCGTAGCGATGCTGGTGCTGGTGCTCATGCTGCTTAGTAAGACGATAATTATAAGCACGCTGCTTAGCATTAGTATATCCTTTAACGCGTTTATAATGGTGGAATAGCTTAGAGAGCCTATGATGAATGCTAGTCTGGCCTTTAAAGATCTGAGAAGTAGGCCTGTCATGATTAACGCCAGAACCTGATATGCCTCGGCTTGGGAGGATCAACCCGCGGTGGGAATGTTGGCTACGGGTTAGCAAAGTGCTGTGACTGTACCTTGGCTGCCTGGTTAGGGACTCTATCTTAATCTCGCTGCCGGCAGGTTAGCTTAACAGCGGGGCAACTTTAATAACTTCCTACATGGCTTAAGCAAGTGGATGATACCCAGAAGCAACAGGCTCCTCACGCTAACTGGGTTGTATAGC
Source organism: Stenocarpella maydis (assembly GCA_002270565.1). Lineage (NCBI taxonomy): Eukaryota > Fungi > Ascomycota > Sordariomycetes > Diaporthales > Diaporthaceae > Stenocarpella > Stenocarpella maydis. The sequence goes on from NQMI01000004.1 coordinate 703,084, forward strand.
GAGACTGGGTGCTAGGCGACGGGGCTAAAGACGAGCCGGGTGCCGGGACTCTCGGCATTTAGCAGGGTTAGCACCCTCAAGAGGGGACATCGATTCTGCAGCTACCCAACAACGAGGCAGAGAGAGAGCGGAAAGGGCTCGCTAAACAGTAGATCCTTGGGACTATAGAGTGTTTAGCAGAAATTTCTGTAGATAAGGATGGAGGGTCTTGCCTTTATAGCCTAGTGGGCAGACCGATAGGCAAAGCAGTTCTTTACCGGCTGCTTGCCGTGCTTTGGGGCAAACTGCGTGAGGGATTTAATATTCTAGCAGCTATAATACTGCTTGGCGATGCCCTTGATCTTATAATCGTAGATCTCGCTATTGTTATGAGCATCGCGTTTGTAGGGTTTAAAAGGGTCCTTACCACCACCCGGCAGGTTGGGAGGAGGAGGGCCAGCAGCAGCTAACATGCTGAGCACAGCTGTAAAGACTGTAGGAGGATATTTTGGTAATGGGAATCGCTTCTGATGATGGGAATTAGTTGATAAGGATAGAATTGGATGTAGGTTAGAGGAAAAAAGTTGATGTTGATGGTTAATGTTGGTGGGAATAGTAGTGTGCAGGAAGCAAACCGTTTACGGCAGGCACTAGCGGCTGCAGCCCCTGGCTGACTAAGCAGCCTAAGCACGCTCTATATTAACCACGCCTCTTTATCATTAATACTATAGAAACTGCTAAATGATATGAATTAACTGTTTTAAAGCAACTTGGTGATAGATTTAGTCTGTTCTGAAGGCGTCCTTTTGTTGTTTCTAGGGGGTTCCCCCCTAGGACCCCCTGCCTGCGGCGCTAAGCCTGCAGCGCCTTACCACGCCCCCTTCCGGCCCACGCCCCCTTCCGGCTCGCGCCTTCCTCTTTAATAACGGATCACGATTTTCAACGATATGTCTTCTTAACAATTTCCTCTCGGCTAAATACTTTTAGAGGTATATCGTTATTGACCAATCAAGACTCGAGGATTCTCAACGGACCAATCCAGACTCAGATAACTTTCGGGTAATTACGCTGGGTAAGAACGCTACGCGGGCCGCATATCTCGCACGCTTCGCATGCTCGATACACGTCCCGCTCCGCTGAATAATGCATATAGGCTGGTTCAGTCCCCGGCTTGGTCGTCTAGCCCAAAGTCTGGTTAAATTATCAAAATCTAGGCTGNGAGACTTGTCGGAGATGAAGTGAGTCTTGCGTGTTGTCCCGGTGGCTGGTATGTACAGATCGATCTTGATGGACTTTCCGTCCTCGTGGACCACGATGGCCTTGGAGGCTAGAAGCTCCAGACCGCGCTCCCAGCACCGGCGGGTATTATAATCATGACCCGTGTATCCTTGATGACATTGACGCCAACATCCCGCCAGGAGCTTCTCGGCCTTGGCTGCAATGCTTGCGCGTAGAGTTGGCAGGACCCTCGAGTTACTCATGATGAGGGTGATGTTGACACGAGGCCGTGACTGTCTTATGTGGAAGGCGCCAGGTCGTCCGTATACTCGCCCACTTATCCAGCCGTCTCAGTGCCGGTCGGGCCGCCGCCGGAGATGACGATGCTCCTGGCTCTATGAAGTGTTTCCCGGAAAGAGTCCCAAGCTGCACGGACAGACTTCTCGTCGTTGATCAACCCAAGTAATGGGACGGCGTCGAGGCACCAGCAGCGATGACTAAGGCATAAATCAAAATTTCCGTAGAGCATCGTTATTCTCTGATAATACTGCGCTTGTCATGGTCGAGATGCGTTGCCGTACCTTTGACGAATTATTAGTTGCACTTATCAGCGTGTTGCAGGAATTGGGTCTTTATATAATCGAAAAGCCTCTCCTGCGAAAACATATCGTCCGCTAGCATAGCCCGTGGACAAGCCGGTCTGTAAAACACTTGAGATGAGTTGCTGATGATGATGACGTTGAAGGCTTTGTGTTGTATTGAGTAACGGAAAGTAATCCGATCACAATATTCCCCCCTCCTTTTTCTTAAAAAAATAAAAAAGGGCTGCAGCGATCTCCTAGTAAAGTCGTAAAAGCTCAAAGACTAAGTGTTAGACAATAAAAACTTGAATGTCGATAACAAAGAGTTTCAAAACGCAATAGTCAAGCCACCTTGGGACCCACCAAGAATGAGAATACTCTTTGGTGGCCGGTCCGTAGTTGTAGGCGTCTCTTTTGAGGGGGCTTGGGGTCTGGTAAGATGTGGAAGAAATATAACAAGCCGAAGCTGCTCGAGGATACCAGTGAACAGAGCTCGACTGAATTAAATGGGCCGAAGACAAATTATATGTTGGCTCCTTATTATTCACAGACTATTAGCAAAAGAAAGAAGGAAAGAAAGAAAGCGTGTTGAGTTTGAGGCATCCGTCACCCTCTCTGTCGCCGTCAGCAAATATCCCGGATGACCCATCACGAGCACCACCTTGGTCCGGCGTAGGCTGCATCGGCTGCGTCTTGGTTTCTCTCCATATCGCCTTTTTAACTGGTCCTCGTTCAGAAAGAGCCCTGGGAGCTGTTCGTCCAATATTCAAGTACTACGGCTTGAATAGGTGAACCCCCTCCACGCCACCCAGTAGGTAAGGCCCTTCGGGCGCCCAGAGGAGGGACCTCCACACGTCCAGAGGGAGGGCCCTTTCCCCAGCCCCCTATACTCTCTGGGTTAGGGTTCTCTAACGGACTAGGTAATCAGAATGCAGACATTAAAATAGACCTTGGGGCCGCTGGCTCAATTGTCAGCCCTAGTATCTACATTCTATTGCCAGCCCGAAGCAATCGTCAACTCGCCAATCGTCAACTCGCACACCCAACGGCCCAGGGATCAGCGGAGCGGGACGTGTATCTCGCACGCGAAGCGTGCGAGATATGCTGGCCCACTCCGCTTGCGGCGTAGCGTTCTGCTTATCCCCGTGCCTCTGCAGCCCCTGGCTGACTAAGCAACCCAAGCACGCTCCACGCCCAATATCAACCACGCTTCTTCATTATCAACACCATAGAAACCGCTAAACGATATGAATTGACTGTTTTAAAGCAACTTGGTGATAGATTCAGTCTGTTCTGAAGGCGTCCTCTTGTTGTTTCTAGGGGGGAACCCCCTAGGACCCCCTGCCTGCGGCGCTGAGCCTGCGGCGCCTCACCACGCCCCCTTCCGGCCCACGCCCCCTTCCGGCCCGCGCCTTCCTCTTCAACAACGGACCACGATTTTCAACGACATGTCTTCTTAACAATTTCCTCTCGGCTAAATACTTTCAGAGGTACATCGTCATTGACCAATCCAGACTCGAGGATTCTGAACAGACCAATCCAGACTCAGATAACTTTCGGGTGATTACGCTGGGTAAGAACGCTACGCGGGCCGCATATCTCGCACGCTTCGCATGCTCGATACACGTCCCGCTCCGCTGAATAATCTCTTTGCAGCCTCTCGTGTACGACAGGAACCTTGGAAGACCTTGCTAACCAAGCCAAAGGCCTGCGTTGTTCCCAGGCCAATCGGATGGATCAGCACCGTCTCGCCGGCTGGCGTGCATAATCTGGCTCCTTACTCCCAGTTCAATAATCTCACCTTTGACCCGCCGTACGTCATGTTCTCCGCAAACCAGACGTCGTCCCACCGGCGCAAGGACACGGTGGCGAACGTCGAGGCCACGGGACGTTTCGCCTGGAACCTGGCGACATGGGACCTCCGCGAGGCTGTAAACGCGACGGCCGAGCAGGTCCCCCCTGGCGTTGACGAGTTCGACCGGGCGGGCTTGGTGAAGGAATTCACCACCGTGCTGCAGGACCCGCAACTGCCAATGGTCAAGGCCAGCCCGGTCAAGTTCGAGTGCGTCTACCATACCACACTCAGGCTGCCTGGTAACCCGCCAATGGGCACTGCCGACGTGGTCATTGGGCGCGTGGTGGCTGTCCACATTGCTGATCACGTGCTGACGGATGGAATCCTGGACGTACGGAAGACGCAGCCTATCGCACGTCGTGGGTACTACCAGTACGCGGTGATCAGGGAGACGTTTCAGATGATAATTCCAGGCACGGGGGATTGGAGCGAGGACTTACTGGGCGGTCTGGAGGGATCCTCCAAGAAAAACAGGGCGATCGGCGACCGAATGCGGCACGAGAGGCAGGGAGACAGCACACATACGTAGACCGGAAGGACGTCATCTCAGATGGTCGTTTAGACACGGGTGTAGTGACTATTACAGTGTCACATAGTCTGTCAAGAATACAAGTGGGTCACTGGTGCAAAGTTCGGGAAGTATATGAACGTGCATACCAAGCTGGGTACCTAGGTACGATTATTGAATTCGGCGCTGAAAGGGCTGACAGAAGCAAACTGCGTTCCTCTCCTCGACCAGACGGTCATCGTCCCTCGTGATTAAAACGATTCAGCCGTGACCAAATCCCACGCCCAGCATGCGGTCGGAATTCTCGGACCTCAGACACGGCTCAGGATCTCATACAATGAAGAAGGAGTCAGTCAGCAAGTGTGATTGGTTGATGCGGATGAAGCATCCGGTCTCCCCCCGGCACAGCCTTTTGTCGGTGAGTGAGACTGCGCGGTTGGTCGCCAGCGATTGGCAATGTTTTGGCACACGTCACGTCCTTTGGGTGACCTCAAAAATGCCTGACGCATGCAGGTGTGCTCTGACTATACCGCAGGCTTTTAAAAATGCAGGTAGATGGAGGAGCATTCTGCTTTTCCCCAGCCTCCCAGCCTCCCAGCCCCCAAAAGCAAATAATCTCGCCCTTTGACCAAAGAAGCAAATCTGCTCAAGTGACCAATACGCGAAAAGATCATATCCCCAAGAGACCTACTATTATTATCAAGACACCCCAAGACACTATCTTGCCCAACGCACATTGTCTTCAGCAATATGTCAACCGAGATTTCAGGACCAGCCGTTTTTAGCGGCTCTGGAAAGACCGCCGACCTTAGTCCCTATACCATCGACTTGAGCGCGGCCGACAATTCCGAGATCAAGGCTGCCCTCGAGCATTCCAAGTCGTTCAAGCGTAATGGGTATGAGGTTGACGCCACCACGTTCCCTCTTCCTACACTTGGGCCGCGTCTCGAGGCTGTCGCCGAGGACCTCCACAATGGTTCGGGATTTTCCCTCCTACGTGGCTTCAACACTGGCGAGTACACAGACGAGGATAATCTGATTATATTTCTCGGGCTTGGCAGCCACATTGGCTCCCAGCGCGGTAAGAGTGGTCCTGCTTTGGAGGTTGTCCCCTTGTCGGAAGTTAACGGTCTTTATAGGCGCCCAGAACAAGAGCCGCGTCATGGTTTCGCACATTACCGACGCCAAGGGGTGGCAGAACGTGAGAACCCAGTTTACTACATCATCGGAAATAATTTACTCACCCTTATTCAGGTAACCTCGGAGAAGCGCCATGGCATTCACACAAACCTCGCTCTCCCGTTCCACACCGACATGGGCTGCGAGATCCTGGCTCTCCTCTACCGGCAGGTTGCTGCGTCTGGAGGAGATACTTCGATCGCCCTAGCATCAGCCATATATAACGATCTCTTGAAGCAGCCCGAGATCCTCGAGACACTCAAGGCTGCTGATTGGCCTGTCCAGCTCAGTGTGAAGAAGCAGACTTTCGAGAAGATGCCTCTGCTAGCTTACCAAGACGGACATGTCATCAGTAAGGCCTACATCTCTCCTGTCCCCAACTACCAATCTTGGACCCAACTGACAGGCTCTCAGTTTCAGCCGATCCTGGCCGTCTTGGTCTACACCTCGCAACGGGCGAGGAGCCCCCGGAGGGCGGTAGACTCAACGCAGGACAGCTGCAAGCCCTCAAGGTGCTTAACGAGCTGGCCGAAAAGAACGCGCTCGCCATCCCGGCCCAGGCCGGTGACATGCTGTTCATTAACAACTTGGGTGTGCTTCACAAGCGAGACTCTTACGTTGATGCTGACGCAGAGGAGACGCAGGCGGCAGGGGACGGCAGCAAGCGGCGCTGGCTGATGCGCCTGTGGCTCCGGAACGAGGAGCTGGGCTGGGACATCCCGGGGGCCATGAAGCTGCCCTGGGAGGCGGCCTACGGGAAGGGCGTCGGCCGTCTCATTGAGCCAAAGTACGACCCGTCGCCCCAACCGGATTACAAGGAGCCCAGGTACACCTCTGGCACTGCTGCCTGGCTCATTGAGGACGACGAGGCTTAGGCTGAAGGCGCGATTTTGAAGCCTTATCTTTAGATAGGGGTCGATAGATCCCCTAAAGACGCTATTTCAGAGACTTCTTTCTGCATGTATTTCGCCTTGTCATGATCTTCCGCCGTGCAATTTAGCGCATTCGTTTAGCCCGGGGAGGCTATAAAAGGCGCCTATCAGTGCATTTCTTGAGAAAAGTATTCGCTTGGGATTGATCTACTTCGTCAATCCCATTCTAGTAGTTGTGTCTGATCATGGTGCCTTAAATATCATCACCGTATACTCGCAGCCGGCTGTGATATGGGCCAACCAACGTTACAATTATAAATGCATACAATGAAATGGCAAGGGAATCTTGGTATGGCTCTCAAGCAATGCTGCCACGGGGAGATTTAAATTAGGTGGAGGAAAGATGACACTACGCCAATATTGAATTATTTCCTGACGTTATGTTATGCTCGAAGTTACAATGGACCATAGCTTACTGCAGAAAACATCCGTTTGTCTCATCGTTTACAGATCAATTACATGCAGCTCATTCACCGAATGGCGTGAACTTCTCCAGGTATGCCCTGGCGTGCTCCATCTCTCCCTCCAGTACCACCCTGTGATTATCACTCCTGATGCGAATTACACACTCAAACGGCTGAGGCCGAATGTTGAAGCCCTCCGTGTACTTGAGCGTGTCATAACTGCGACCAGGGACTGGCTTGATATCGTACGCCCAGAGTAGCTTGGCCAAGGCAATATATAGCGAATTTGCAGCGAGATTTGCACCGGGGCATATTCGGCGGCCCCACCCAAATGACGAGTGCCCGCTCTTGGAGGGATGGGCCTTCCCACCAAGCTCAAGGTCGTGTTTCTCGCCTGTGTAGATGGTTGCTGGGGGAGCTCGCTTGGCTCTCGCAGCGATGTTTTCATCCAGGAAGCGCAATGGGTTGAAATGGTGAGGATTGGGGTAGTACTCCTCGTTCAGGTTGATAGCCCACGAGTTGCCCAGGACCGTTGTCCCAGCTGGGATGTAGTAGCCTTCGTAGTGATCATCCTCCGTGGACGCGTGAGGCGTGCCACCCAACACGGCAACTGGTCTCCACCGGAGGACCTCTTTGACCAGCGCTCTGATATAAGGTAGATTTGCCTCGTCCTCAAACGCTGGCGTCCGATCCGGGCCAACCACGGCGTCCAGCTCCGCGTGAGCAGCCTCGAGCGTTTCCGGGTGGGTGATTAGGGCCAGAAAAGCCGTGCACATTGTTGATGCCGTGGTGTCTGATCCTGCACCGAACAGGGAAGCCGGGACGAAGGAGAAATCGCGATCTGACAGGGGGATATTTTCCGTTTCCCGCATCTCCAGCAACATCTTACACAGCGAGTCTGGCAGCGACTCCTTTGAGGATTCGTTTGCGGCCCTGGCGATGTCCCCCCTCACCACGTCGACCAGGTCCATATTCGCCGCAGCCTCTCTCTGTCCATGCATCTTGATATCTTTCTTCCAAGGTGCGAGAATATCAGGAACGTATTTAAGCGCGGGTATGGTCTCGACCAGATATCTGCCAGGCACATTCAGCGAGGCAGAGTAATGCATGAATTCGAAGCGTTGGCCGATGACCTTGGCGTTCAGCGAATCGATGCGATGTCCATACGCCACACAGAACACCACGCTCGAGGTGAAGGTCTCAATGAGCTTGACATAATCAGCCGGGCGGCTCAGGAGCCCGTATGCGAGCCGAGACGCCTCGGCCTCCTGAACCGGCTTGTAAAGGCGCAGGGCCTTGGGCGTGAGGGCGAGGTGCAGCAGCCTGCGGCGGACACTCCACTCCTTCCCGTAGGGCTTCACGAGAATGCTAGCTCCATCCCAGAGAAGCTCGCCCATGGCCACCATGCGAGGCCGGCTGGAGTACTTGCTGCTTCTGGTCTCCATCAGCTCCGTCGCAATGGCCGGATCCGAGATGATGACGGTGGGCCGGCGGCCGATCCAGATGGTGTAGATGGGGCCGTACTTCTTGGACCACTCCTGGAACTGCACCCAGGGTTTTGACTTTGGGAGCTGTAGTTTGTTGCCGATGAAGGGAAGAGGAGTAGGGCCGGGTGGCATGCGGAACCAGGTCACAGCATCATAGAGGAGGGTGACTGCTGGCAGGGCGATCAGGAGCGAGAGCCAGACGTAGAGTGGCCATGCCGATGGATGTATAGAAATATCTGCCATTCTGCTTCAGTCCCGCCCACTGTTTGAATGAGGATAGGGGTGTCTATTGCTGGAAGTTGGCGAGCAGTCGACAGCCAGCTTGAGGGGACACCGACGAAAGGACCAGATGGGCTGAACGCCGCTCCATATCCATATTGGCGAGACTAGACGTCTGCGGAGGATCGACAGCCCGCTGAACCGCTAACGGGCTGAGGAGAGAATAGCTTCGTCCACCTGACAGAGCGCCTCACAGCCCTCGGCACTTGTAAACTTGTAATATCAGCTTAACCTGGGGAAAAGCTTTCCCCGCAAAGCCCCACAACCCAAGCCCACTACCCCGGACCCACCACAACTATACCCAGACGGTAAAACTCCGGTTCGCCTCCGACGTCAAAACATCTTGCGCGAAATGTCTCTGAGGAACGGCGCTGGCGATATCAGCGGCCATGCCGCACCGGCGTGAGTCCTAGGTACCCCTTCAGTCCCCGTCGAATGCGAATCTGGGCTGGCGAGGACGCGAAGTCGCCGTTGTTGTGGCCTCGTAAATCTTGACACGACTTCGGCAATTCAAGTCAGAGCCAATTGACCAAATGGCTGTGCCAGCACTCGCTAAATCCACAAATGGTCTGGCAGTCGGTTTTATTTTCCGTTCACCTCCAAGTTCCACCTACCAGCTTCGTCTCAACTGAGGCTTTGGAAAGCTCTGGTGGCGGTAAAGCAGGGTATATGACCCAAGCCACCCGTAAAGCGCGAGTGTAATGATTCACCGCGGTTCAATCAGTGGGGGCTGCCATTCAAAGACTGGCAAGCACTATAGGCACACATTTTCCCTGAATAAATGTCGTTATCCTTAACGATCCAGGCGAATGCTCTTTTCTTCACCCAGGTCTTAATTTTACTACGGAGATCCAAGTTGCGATCATGACTTTTGAATGGCTTCCAGAGATCGTGGACATACATGTATAGACACAAATAACTACCAATCGGTCGTACAGGTGTTTTGGCCGCATCTGGTAATAAGCCTGTCTTAAAATAGAAAGGCTTTATGTTGAATGCTGTGGTGTCTTGACTTTCCACGGCATCTGAAGCCTTCCTTTTGTATTCTATCTCGGAGTTGATCAGCCAGTGAAAATGGATTCTTAACCGGCACAAACCTTCTGACCCTAGATTTCGAGAGCATTTATTTTGTGAGGAGGGATCCACTGGGAAGATTAGAGCCAATTTCGAAAGGCAAACTGACGTAATTCATCGTCTATTTGCTGCAGTTAATACTAGCATTCCTCGTGGTGAACTGACGCTCTTTTCGCCAACCACCTGCATGCAGTTTAATATCACAAAAGCCGCGATTGATAGCATCAATTGCCTTTCCAATCCCACATTCGCCCGGAATTAACCATCGGTGAGACAAAGTTAACAGCTACACCAAGTAGTCACTACGCATGTGCGCGTCACAAGCAAACACATGTACACAGCCATAGGAAGAAAAAAAGAAAAGAAGTTTGGGAAGACGCGATTCTGAAAGTAGGACCATTTGCAGACGAAAAACTCGTATTTTGAGGGAACAGTCCGTATTTGGAGGTCCACGAGCCCTGCAAACCGCTCTACCCAGCTAAGCTACCTTTCCAGTTGTCTGAAGTTGAGGGGATCTGATTGGACTATCAGTATCTGTCGCAGTGTTGATATGTTTATGGTTATATTCTTTGTTTGGGAGACCGATTGTCCGTGTCGTGAGTAGCATGAGAAATACCTTGCGTGACGTGTGAAGAGCTCGATAACATGTCTACGTGTCCAGAGCCACTCGAAGCAAGACCCGCAGCTGCTATAGAGAAGGGTGTCACGATATAAGGCTAGGGGTACTATACGGGGTATACAGCACACTTTTGTCCTAATAATATAGTAGTCCTTTTCATATAACAGTTATAAGCCCAGGAGGTAAAACCAAGCTAACTGTAAGGGTTGTAAATATAAGCAGAATGAATAGGTATATGCAGCGGCTAAGTAGCGAAATAGTAGCATATAAGTGCTAAATTCTTAGGGAGATAAATATAACTAAACTTGCCCTTTTTCCCTCCTCCCTCTATCCATTCCTTCTTCCCCCCTTCTTATATAAGAATCCCTCCTTACTACTTTACTACTTTAAAGCTACTTATAACTTCTACCTTTATAATAAGCACCTTTAGTATAGTTTTAGGGTAAAACCTTTAATATATGATCTTCCTTAGCACTATTTGGGCTGTTCATTGCGTGCTAGTTGCTTCTTTATAGCGCCCCCATAGGGCCTTTGGGTGCCTTAACCTAGAGTGGCATACTGGACCCTGACACTAACTAACATAACCTATAACTTCCCCCTATTATTATATTCCCTAAAAGGTTGAGAGTTTAAGCAATTATTATACTAAGCTAGCACAAGTAAGGTTTTTCACTAACTTTCGCCTTATAAAAGAAGAATAAATCATATTAATCAGCTTACTCATTAATATTCCTTATGAACTAAGGGGTATATTATGATATAAGGCTAGGGGTACTATATAGGGTATATAGCATACTTCTATCCTAATAATATAGTAGTCTTTTTCATATAATAATTATAAACCCAGAAGGTAAAACCAAGCTAACTAGCATAATTTATAACTTCCCCTTATTATTATATCCCCTAGGAGATTAAGAGTTTAAGCAATTATTATGCTAAGCTAGCACAAGTAAGGGTATTCACTGATTTTCGCCTTATAAAAGAAGAACAAATCATATTAGTTAGCTTCCTTATTAGTATTCCTCGTGAACTAGGGGGTGTGTCACAATATAAGGCTAGGGTACTATGCAGGGTGTGCGGCACACTTTTATCCTAATAGTAATTACAGTGGTCTTTTTCATGTGGCAAAGGGAAAGTAATGCATGTGGAAGGCATATCTTTTTTCATAAGCACGCATATTACTTTACAGACATTTGGTGCGCATGATCATCCAGATGAGTATGTATGTAAATTGAGACAGTTGGAAAGAATGACTTCTACAGATATTCCCCAGTGGTATCCATCCAAACAATCTCCAGAGACCAAATCGAGTGTTTTGTATAACCCGGAAGCAAAACCAATCAATCGCCATAGTTTTACATGCGACGCAGATCTCCGATGAGGACGAGAGCTGAAAGACGCCACAAAAGAAAAGTTGTGTCAAAAGAGCGTATCATCCCTCACACAGCAAGAGAACAGCCAACCGAACAGGCCCAGCCTCCACAAATAACAAGGCTTCCTAGCATGTCATCTCTCTCCGTACCCATCTAGAACGCCTGTCCCAGCGCCGGCTCCTGCAGCATAGTCCCGTTCGGCCCAGCGACGATCTCAAACTCCTGCGCCTTGCCGCTGACGCCCGCGAGGCTGAACGTGGGGCCCATGTTGACCTTCATGATGTTGGCCGACACCGGCGGCTGGGGCGGCGACGACCTGGACGACGACGTCGTCGCGCCGGAGCTGGAGCTGTCGGATGTGTTCTGCCGGCGAGGGGCGCGCGGCGGCGCGACAGTGATCGTCTTGACCTGGCCCGTTTTGATGCGCCGCAGGGCCGCGGGGACCGAGGGCAGGGACATGTCCTTCTTTGCAGAGCCGGCCTTGGCTTGGAACTGTGTCTCCACCTGGGTCTTTGCGTCGGCCTGAGCCTGAGCCTGGGCCTGAGCCTGAGCCTGCACCTGGAGCTGGTATGCCTGCGCCTTGGACTCGGCCGCGAACATCCTCTCGAAGGCGGCTGCTGCTATCTCCTCGTCGTCATCATCGTTGGGGAACAGCCTCAGCACGGGTGCCTTGTTGTTGTGCGCGCGGGGTGTCCTTGGCCGTGGTGGATCCTCGACTAGACCCTCTCCTTTGGCGACGGAGACGGCATTGAGAGTCGCGGCGCCCTTGATCGGCGGGAAGGGGATGAGTCGCTGCTTAAAAGGCTCGACAGTGGTGTCGGCTTGACCTAGGCCGAGGCTGTCTTTCTGTAGGACGGGAGGGCTGATTGTGGGCCGCCATACCGAGGGAGAGTCGGACCTGTCGCTGCTCGACCCGCCCGTAGGACGGCGGCGCATCCTCCGGCCGCGATCGGGTGAGTCGCTGCCAGCTGTAGAGCGGGACCCGTTGCGGTCAATCCCGATGCTCCTCAGAGCCGCGTTCGCAAGGCTGTCTGCAATGCTCTCTTGAGGCGGAGAGCGTGTCGGACCTGCCTGCCTCTGCGGCCCCTGGCCGGTCTTGACAACAGCCCTGCTGGCATAAGATGAAGCAGTTGTGATAGACGCATTTGAGGGTTGCCGAGATGGCTGGCTTGGGCGGCTCGCTCCATTGCTTGATGCCGAAGACGCGGATCCCGAGCGGAACCGTTCAGCAGTGGGCGGCCTTCCCTCCATGGCAGCGGCATTGGCTACCCTTGCTTTCTCCCGGATGGAGTCCAGCTCTCGCCGGCTACCGTCCCCGGGAGGAGTCGTCCGCAGAGCGCCGTCCATGCGGATCTGTGGAGGCGAACGGCTTGAGTCCCGACTGGAAGGTGGCGTGAGGGTAGCAGGTTGTGGGATAGGTAGCGGCTTTGGAAGATTCGGCTCCCGGGAGGGGGGGACATAGGTAGTTGCCGGGAGGGTGTAGTCAACACCTGATGATTCGCCAGCCTTGGGGCCTCTGGACTTGGTGATGATGGATTCAGTGGCTGCCCGTTGGACCTGCATGCGGTTCATCCTGAGCGGTGCCGGGGCCACACCAGAGGGCCCGTCATCTGGAGCCATGTGGTGTCTTGGGAGACGCGAGTACTTGCCCGTGACGGCATCGTAGTGTGGTGCAGGAAGAACGGAGCGGCGTGAATGCGCAATCTCCAGAAGAGGTTGGTCATAGACCACGGGTATCTCTGCACATATAGGGCACGGCAGCGAGACCCAGGACTTGCCGGACTGGTCTGCCGTTGAGGCTTCCTCCTGCTCGTCAGGAGAGCACCAGTTCTTTAGATTGGCTTTGGCGCTACATTTCTCACGACGGATGAGATAGTGCCTCTCTGGCTCATCGCAGCGGTCGTAGCCGAGATAGGTGAACTTGCACATTCCTGATTGTCTTCAACAAGAGTGCAGAAGTTGGTTGAGGAGGGGCTAGTAGGATACGACTGAGGCTGGGAATCAAACTCTGTTGCTACTGCTGGAGGGCTGAGTGGACCGTCTCTCCGCAGTGAAGTCTTGACACGGGGCATCGGGAGAGAAATGGATGAGAGAAAGAATGTTTCGGTGGCTGAAGTGGTCTGCCGTTTATTGTCATGGAGATGTTTCTCGTGCTGGACTATTATACTCCTGAGAAACACTTGCCTCTCGATCACCCTTGCTGATCAAACCATGCGGCCCGGGCAGATTGGACGTGGTTAGCGAGCGGGGCCTGGCCGATCTGGCGAGCACGCAAGTGTCACCGATGCGGTCGCCGATGGGTGTGAAGCGGAGAATCAAACCACGCATGGGCATAGGCTGCGGTCTTGGGCAAGGCTGGCGTCTGGCACGCCGTGTCCAGCCAGAACAATGGGGGAGGGAGAGACACTTGCCGAACCTGCTACTTCCACCGACAGGGCCGCCGGAACACGAGAGTGACACGAGAGTGGATATATGAGACCAGAAAATGTCCTCGGCCCTGAGGCTCAAACGGCTGGTGCCGGAAGCAGCGGCCGTCTTTGTCGAGCAGGCGAGCAAAGCATTGGACACCAGGCACCGAGAGGTCGCTGGTCTGTTGCCGGGAACCACGGAGCCTGGGCTGTTGATATGGTCGAGCCCAGCCAGCCCCGGTTTGGAGCTCCCGGGCGAGGACCGCAGAGAGGGTGAGCAGTCGTTTCAAAGCAGGTGCGCAGGGCTGCTTCAAGCCAGCATGCATGGCGATGTGGTCTGGACATGGCCACGGTCGTGTCAGCCCCTGCACTAACGGGCGCTGCGTGAGAATCCGCGGTGCTGCTGTTAGTGGGCCGGCCGCCGGGTGACCACACCGTCCCCAGACCGGACCTGGCCTCTTCACAGGCTCGAAACCCCATTGGCAATGGACTGTCCCAAGTCTGGCCTGTTATTATTAGAATGCTGCCTTGCAGTGACGATGGAGATTTTGGCAAACCGATTTCGGCTTTTTATCATCGGTATCGCCCCTGACATCTTGGTTTGATCGTTCGCGAAGATGAGTGATCCGCCAATGTATCAAAGGGGGCTTACGAGCCTCACTCAGGTTGCCCAAAATAATCTTCGAGAGAAAGAATCTCCTTCAAAACCGTTTGGGGCTGATCAGACAGCCTGCCGGATCTAGTTCAGCGAGAATGGCGATGGAACGCACAGCCACGGTCGCATGGTTCCCGGACGCAACAGCCGAGTCACTGCCTCCAATGATGCTCGAGACTGATCCACGGCTTTCGTGTGAGCATCTTGAAGACCGCTCGGCTTCCGTTGTTTCAAACTCCAGCCAGTGCCCGGTGTACAAGTACAGCAACACCCTGGCATATAAGCCGGTCTGCAGAAAGCGGGAGACGAAGCTGATGGTGGTTGCCGGTGAACTCACACTCCCAGTCATCAGCAAGGTCGGGGTGGTTGATGACATGAGCGCACAGTGGTATCAGAAGGGTGCGTTGGTGGAGCTGGGGTATCCCATTGACGTGACCAGGATCCTTCCGGCCGAGCGAGTCTCGATTGCGAAGCACATGATGATACTGGTGACCTCTCTGCATCGAAAGGGAATCCTGCACGGTAATATCAAGCCGGAGAACTTCGTCAAGCAGCCGGGAAGCGACACTCTGAAGTTGGTGGACTTCTTCTCTGCGCGGATGATAGACGACAGCGACCTGAACACCTGGCCTGGAGAGGCACCGTCGGCGGAATACACATCGCCGAATCAGTCCCCCGAGGACGAGGCCTCAACGCCGTTTGACGACTATTATGCCCTGGCCGTCTCCATATGGTCCGTCTTTTCTGGGGAGCGCCCCATGCTGGGTTTGTTCAACTCCAACGAAGGACACACCCCTGACATCAGCAAGATCACCGATGACGAGCTGTTTTGCAGCGTGGTCGATGTCCTACAAGAGGGTGGCCTGAAGCTGGATATCCCGGTGACCTTGGCTCGGCGCAACTCCATGAGCATCGATCCCAGCAACCGCGCCGTTTCGTTTCCCTTGAGCCTATTTGGCGCAGACCCGGACGATCTGGATGAACACAAGGGCGTCAAGTCGAAACCCCGTTTTTGTCCTCACTGCTTTGAGATAGCGATGTCGAATGCTGATAAGATCACCGGCAAGACCCCTAGGCCAGCTCCCGACTACCCAGAGTTCTGCCACCTGCGCAGGCCCACGCACGACGTGGGGGCTGCAAGTGATTATGCCTTGCAGTGGCTCGAGGGCCAAGAACTGGGAGGCGGGGTCGACAACCCACCATACCTCGAGGACATGCAGAGACCGCGCTCTGGCGAAGGCCACCTCAGGACCAAATCGCCCCCACGGAACTCGAATCTGCGTGTGAACACAAGCAACGACCAAGATGTCGAGAAGCCTCTGTGGTCAGGGGTGAGCGCCGCCACGGTCACGGCCGCTGATCAAGCCTCCGGGCGGGATCGGTCCAACACGGTGCGCGGCCCCTTTCCGGTTGCGCCGTCAGCATCAGACGAAGGATACGAGTCCCTGGGGTGGGCAAGCAGCGGGGCAAACGAGATGCAGCCCAAGCAGCGTCCGCGAGGCTTGAGCTTTCAAAGGACTATGAGCGCCTGGTCAGAGTCGTCCGTGGGGTCAACAGCCGATGACAAGAGCGAATCGAGGGCAGACGGAGGCACTGAAGACTCGCGATCCAACTGTTCGTCGCCGCCACTCACGCCGATGCCGCTCAATCTCAAGCGGCTGCAGGTCACGTCGAGCTTTGAGAGTGTGAATCTGTCCGGGGCGGAGGGGGGCCGAAACGCAGGGGGCCAGTGATGTCGACCATAATATGTAGGCAGGCCGTGGCGGGGCACAGGATGAAACGGGGGCGGGTTAGAAATGTGATCAATATGGGCAGCGTTCGGCGTTGGTAATGAAAAGCAGCGGAGAAGTGCTAGAATTCGGAGTCTTGCTCGAGAATAGTAGATGTGTGGTGCCGAGACCACACAAGACCAGCACATATCGTCGTTGCCTCATCGTGAGAAATCGTTTGATCGCGACCAACTCTCAAGTAGGACAAGGGAAGTGAGATAAGAGCGGCCAGGGTTGGTGGAGCAATGGTCCATTGCACATGCGATCCTAAATATAGGTCAGGCAGGATCACCGGCCGCAGTCGTGATGTGGCCTGTCCCGCGGCCTTCGGCACAAGCTGGCTGTGGCGGATGGGAAACATATGGCACAGCCCGAAAACGGGGAGCAGATCCGGCCCCGAAGGTGGCCTTCCGGAGCACGGCAAGCAGAATTTCCGAAAGGAGCCTCGGGCGCCGGGGTGGGTAGCCTTGTGCGGTTATCGATGCTCTGCTCTCCCTTTCTTGAAATGCCCGCTGCGGCCTTCACGCGAGAGCCATCGTAGGACCCCAGAACCAGTAGGTCACCGGACGGGGCACTGCGCTGTCTCGGGTGCTGTGGCTCAGTGCGGTTTCTCACGCGCCCCAACTCATCGAGCCACAGTTCAGAGGTCGTCGCTAGGAGAGTTGGTTGAGAGCTGGTTGAGGAGCGTTACCTGGGATGTGGGGTCGCCTGTCGGTTAATTACCTATCACGGGGCTCGGAGACTTGAGCACGGAGGCAAAATGCCAGGGCTGAAGCATTCAGGGGGGTTCGCCCCAGCTCGGCACGCCCTCAAGCTTGGTACGCCTCCGGAATGAGCCTCACAAGTCGCCAGGAGTTGGGAAAGGAGAAGTGGGAAAATGACAGACTTATTAAGCTAGGTAGGTATCAATATCCCATCATTGGCTGAAACTCAGCCGGCTTCGAGCCCGGCAACCGCAGAGATACGGACTCCTAGGACCTGTTCCAAGACACCTGAAAACTCCACTGTAATACCGGTACATGCCCATTCGAAGAGTGAGTCCGCCTAGCACTTGGACACAACATCGTTGCCAGCCTTCGTCGCGTCTGCCAAGGCCGTCTTCGCATCACCAACCGCTGGGTCGGAACTGGTACAAGAATGTCAGCCACATGGTCCAATTAATATCTTGACTCGAAAGCATCCTCGACTGTGGACTTACTCGTCAGCAGCTGACAGTGCATCGCCCATAGCAGTCAGCCCGGCCTTGACTTCGTCACGGCTCGCTGCCGGCGCCGCGTCTCCGCTCAGGAGTGATGAGGCGATTTGTGAAATGCCGCTGTTGGCCTGGTCCAGACCCGCTTGTGCTGCCGACTGCACGTTTGTGTCCTCGATGTCGGAGATTGCGTCTCCTGCATCGCCCAATGCGCCAAGGATTTGAAACCTTGCGATGTTGCACCCAATACCGCCCAGCTGACGCTCGACTACTGATGCTGATGTGGTGATGGCGAAGAGAGTCGCGAGGATGACACGGGAGGCGTACATATTGAATGATTGATTTCTGGTTCGATTTGTGTAGGAATGGATAAGAAAAGGACTGTATTATCGTCGGAATTAAAATTGGGTGGATATTAAGACGAACGAGACACCAGGTCTGAGAAATGGACGATTAAGAACAGATGGCAGGTCTGAATGTTGAAGCTTGATTGCTGGACGAACCAGAACTAAACCAGACGACACACGAGAGACAGCTGCCATCTTTATGTCAAAATCAGCCCGACTCTGGATGACCCTTCTCAACGGGCGGCTGGGTAGCATCTGAGTGGCTAAGCAGTCTGGTAGTATCAAGAGCCCAGGTTGAAACGCGCAACACCCCGGCAACTTTGCGACCTAGCGCCGATCACGACGCTCACCTGGAGCTTTACTCCACGCAGATCAGACACACCAGAACACCTCAAATGCTTCTCCCCGTTTCCCTTTCACCCAGGAGGGAAGGAGTGCGATTGGAGCCTCACCCTCTGCCGAGGGCCCGCTGAGGATCCGGAACTTTACGGATCCTCGCGTGATCTGCGTGCTAGGCCTGTCACGGGGGTTTACACTGCAACTAAGCTTCATCGCCTTCGTCCGGCTGATCGTTTCACGGCTACCAAACGGAGTTGCGGTGCGTTGTATTGCGGTCACCCTCATAATGTGTGGATGGAGATCCACGGTACGATCTACCACCCGAGTGACAGGGGGCAACGAGCATGGCATGGTACCGAAGTTGGACACCTCCTCACGAACCCATAAATGATAGCCGTTAAGGGTTTAAGTCAATTAAGAGGGGCATGATCTGCCGAATCATGATCCTGTCTTGAGTGAGACGAAGCCATCCCAGTGACAGCCTACATGTGCCCGTAGTCCGCATTACACTTACTCACGATTGTTTCAGAGCCTAGCCACGATACTCAATATCTATTTCTAGACTCTTGGAAATCAAAGGCAACCAAGGACATGACATATCACCTTATCATAAAGTTGAAAGTCGTAAATGGCAAATGGCTCCGGAGCTTGTACCATTTGCGTCAGAAGGGGCCAGGCACCTTGCAGCAACGAGCCCTGTTGGCTTCATCGACCAAAATTCGACATCTCCCAGCACCTCAGGATGGGAAATAAAACGATGGTAAAAGCCATACCAACCCAGACCCCAACATCAGCCAGGTTTGCTAGCTTGGCCAGCAGTCCCATGTACCACGTCTGGTACATTCCCAGGACAGCACCTAGCCAACCAAGAAGAAATGCCGTACAGGAGGCGATGCCAACAGGCATGCAGCCTCTGTCCAATCCGTCCCAATCGTATCGGAAATTACGCCGGAAGATGTACCGCTCCATCAGAACGATCAGAACCATGAATTCAATCCAGTATCCCATCAACGCAAGGAAGTTGGACAAGATCGTGTATAGGCTATTCCTCCCGGCCAGCCCCAGCACCAGCTGTATGATGATAAAGACGCAGCCCCATATCCACCTAGGTACCGCCTGGAAAGCTCGACCGAGGACTTGAGCACACATTGTAGCAGCTAAAAGGGTGCACGTCAGTTTCAAATGCGGAGAAAACGGTGAGGGTTGGCTGGTCAGCCTACAATATGTCCCAGGGACGCTGTTATTGATCAGTCCTAGCGCCACCATCACAGCGCAAAACTTCCCGAAGCCTTGCAGCGGCTGATACGCAGCCTCTATCAGAGCTCCTGTGGATTTGTTGAAGGCCCCTGCCCAGAGGGTATTCACCATGATGCCGCTACCTAGTCCGATCCTACAGTTGATGTCAGTAAGTGCTGCACCACTGAATCTCAGACTGAACGGTAATCAGTCAGGTTTGGTATTCAGTACCCAATCATGTACACGAGACTAAATGACAGCCATAGACCGAAAATGGTCAATGATGCGACCTTGAGGGGTGAAGTCGTCTCGGGATAATAGACGAAGAAGTCTGATGCAGCTGCCGACCATGAATTCGGCACATAGAGACACATTGAGAGAAAGGAAAGTCTGTTGGCAGCCACGGTAGCCGGGTCTCCCACTGAGACAGAAGACACATCGAAGATCGGCCCGGCGCAGCCTATGAAAATGAACAGCACGAGGAGCTGTGGAACCCAGGCGAATCTCTCGTACTGTTGAAAGGGCTTCATTCCGAAAAGCACGATAGCCCAGCAGACAAGGTTCACGATCACGATGCCGACTGCAATAGGCATGGTTCCACCGCTGACGGCTGACAGAATTTGTCCGCCGAGTATTCCATTTATTTGAGTTGGTCAGTGAATCGTCAAACGACTATTTGATTTGCAAGAGGCATTCCTCAGCAGTGGGTCAGGGGACCGTAAGCTAACACAGAAACCGGTATGCCACAGCAATATCAGGAGTTTCCGTATGGCACAGATGACAATACAGTAGTACTAGACCTGTCATTCACATGCCATAGCCACTTACAGAGAGAATTGAAATAACGAAAACGCATACTGACCAATACAGCAATAGCCTACCATAAGAACAATATTCAAGACAGTCGGCAACTTGGCGGGCCACCACCCGAAGAAATATCTCAAAACAACCACTGAGTGGAGGCCGTGTCAGAATTTGTATTCTCAGAAAGGTCTGCGACCATACTTGTACGATGACCCGTCCTCGGACCCCAAACGGCCATAAAGGCCGTGGACAGACTCCCCAGGAATGCCCCGAAGACAGCACACATTGCGCTATCGAGGAAGCCGAGTTTGAACAGCAGAGGGCCATAGAGCCCTACGATGAGATTGTTGCACGATATGTTTGCGCTGAACCACAGCAGGGCGATTTGCACGTCGCTGGCGCTCGATGGCAGCTGGCGCTCGTCGGGTGGGACGCGCGCGATTCCGCGGGCCTCGAAGGCAGACAGCGCCTCGAGGCGGTCGTTGAGGCGCCGGAGCTTCGAGGACAGCTCACTGGGAGGAGTTGGCTTTTCAGGGGACCGGACTGGGGATACTGGTGCCTCTGAGGGCTGGTCAGAGACCTTGGCCAGTGCGATATCAGCCGAGCTGGCCGTAACGTGGACATGTTCATGCGTCTTTTCCATTGCCGATGCTGCTGAGTCTTGATCTAAAATTTCATCAGCCGATGTTCGTCCTTGGGCTGGATAGTTTTTGTGTGCCACAAGAAAGTGAGGGATTTGGGCTGCCAGTATCTTCCCCGTTCAAGCCTGCGGACTGGGTCGTATTTGTGGCCAGAGACGTGCTTACCGACTGCCCTACAGCGTTGCACGAGAGGCAGCGTATCATACCTAAGACATCCCCGCCCCGGAATACGCAGGCTGGGGCCTCGCATATTGTAACCATGGCTAGATAAGAGCTAAGCAGAAGCATGGATTCGCTCCGCACACGGCAGTTCGAAACAACTCCACAGATCGGCTTTGGGGGCCATACTCTGCCTTGGACCAGGGGGAAAGCACTTGGAGGCACAAGCCTGTTAAACTTCATGACGTGGAATCGCGCAAGCAAGCAGGACTATGATGCCTGGGAGAGGCTGGGCTGCAGAGGATGGGGATGGGACAACATCCTGTGAGCCCAGCACTGCTCCGCTTCATATCGCGATTTCTGAGGGCTAAGTGGAGATTTTGTCGATTTCAGGCCATTTTTCAAGAAGTCTGAGAAGTTCCATGCTCCAAGTGAGCAGACTTGGGTTGCCCACCAAACTTATTTCGATGCCGACGGGTTGGATACTACGGGTGCGGTTGACGTGTCATATGCAGCAGAATACTCACCTCCGCACCAATACTGGCATGGCACACTTGAGAACTTGGGAGTTGAGACCAACAAATCGCACATGATGGGATCGAACGTGGGGGCCTGGACAAACTTAGCCTCCGTCAATCCCCAGACCTGCACTCGTGCATATTCGATGACAGCTTATTTCCAACCCAACAGACAACGATCGAATCTTCGCATACTGACTGGAGCTTTGGTCACGGAAATAATCCTTGAGCAACATGAAGGACGCTGGGTGGCCAAGGGTGTACAGATCGTCCATAAAGGGCAAACAATGTCGGTGCAGGTGTCCAAAGAAGTAATCGTCTGCGCGGGTACAGTGCAGTCGCCTCAGATACTCGAGTTGAGTGGTATCGGCAACCCAGAAGTCCTCAGAAAGGCCGGAATTGAGACAAAGATTTCAAACCTCTTTGTTGGAGAGAATCTAAGACCACATTATGGCTGCCTCGATACGAAGTCGACTCCAATCTACCCAACCCCGATGACCTGAAGACGAATCTACACGCAGCCGCAGCAGCTCGCGACGAGTTTAAATCGAAGGTTAGTAGACCGCTGACGATCCTCCCAAACTCTATTTGTTACCTCAGTCTGTCCGAGGTCATTCTGGAGGATGCTTTCCAGAGGTTGGCAACCAAGGCCAGCAGCATCCATGATGACTGCCCAGAGCGGGATAGTATCCGGAGAGCAAGGTTTGACCCAACTGTGGCGAAACTGGGGCAAATCGAGTACATCTTTGACCTAGGAAACTGGAATTCATACTTTAACCGGGGGGCATGCGTCTGCAGGCAAGAAGTACGCTACGATGCTGCAGATCCTGCAGTACCCGTTCTCGAGAGGTAGTATCCATGTCCGATCTGTCGACCCAACGGACAAGCCAGCCATTGACCCACGGTACTATCAGGGCATTGGTGGAAGTTTAGACTTGGGTGTAATGGTTGAATGCGCTAAGTTTGCCGAAAAGGTCACGCAAACTCACCCGCTTGCGAGCATAGTCCACGGCCGCGTTGTCGCTCTGGCAGCGGCAGGAACTGACGACGACTTGAGGAGTTGGCTTGTAAAAGAGACCATCACTGACTGGTTCGCATTCCCGAAGGTATCGTTTCAAATTAGGTGTAACCCCAAGGCTAACCGTAGGCATCTAGGCATCCTATCGGAACGTGCGGAATGGGTGGATATCGCGGTATCACAGCGGGTGTGGTTGATGAGAGACCGAGGGTATATGGTGTCGACGGACTTCGGGTCGTAGATGCTAGCATTATGCCGCTACAGATCAGTGCACACCTTCAGGCTACAGTATATGCTATCGTGGAAAAGGGTGCACACATGATATTGGAAGATTGGCAGAAATAGTCTTTCGTTCCTACCACCGGGCATCCCTGCCCTGCTGGGGGGGGGCGGGCATGGAACACAGACGAGAGCTCCTATCATTCGGTTCTTATGGCATACGTAATGTCATATTTAGTCTGATGTATCGATTGGCGAGGTCAGTGGTTCTGAGCAGCCCGGGTTAAATCAGCCCTTGCCATAGAAAATGTTACAAGCTCGACCTTCAGAGAGCACTGCCGTCGGAACCGACAGGCAATGCTTACCCATTGATTATTTGGAGCTTTTACCCCAAGTCTCCCGTCTCAAGATTTAAACTACCATGTATCGACTCCGGAACACCTCGTCGGATACTGCGCCGACCTGCCCGAAGCCACTAGGCTTGCAGTTGCTCGGTAGCTGTGAATGTTATCTCCGTGATGCATTCCAGACAAGCCGCTAGAGGGTTTTATGGCGCTCCGGGTGGTACTTTTGGAATACTGCAAATTAAGTCTGCATTTAAGCTTAATAGTGTCGATCAATTCAGCCGCGAGCCGGCTGGGCTCGGAGAGGCTAGATCAGTCTGCCAAGGGCCCAGCTGCAGCTACGATAGCCTCATTGCAACGGCAATATACTACCTCCGGGCGGACGGAGGGTCGAGAGTTGATGTAAGTGGGTGATTTTCTCTTGAGGAGGAGAAGCGGAGCGATAGTAACGCCACAATCACTATGATCACCGAAGTCTGGGTTCCGTGCATCAAGATACAGAATAGTGTCTGGGCGATTTTCTCGTCGGCTACGAACCTACTCGTGGCGATGCAGGGCCATATTTTAAGGTGGTACTGGTCTATAGGATAATTTGTTGTTTAAAGCTAGAGCCTATCCATATAAGTTGCAGGTGCCTCCTTTCCCTCCACGAATATCGAGCACTCAATACTACCGATCGCCAGCTTTTAACCATCATCCCTTCTGTCAAGCACTTGAGCAATTCTACTAAGTTTTC
Organism: Stenocarpella maydis; assembly: GCA_002270565.1. NCBI lineage: Eukaryota > Fungi > Ascomycota > Sordariomycetes > Diaporthales > Diaporthaceae > Stenocarpella > Stenocarpella maydis. The sequence continues at coordinate 726,957 of NQMI01000004.1, forward strand.
TGCCAATCCAGAATGCAACTTAAACTGTTCACTGTATTTTGCTCCCTTGCTATGTAAGATGTTGGCTCTTCTCTCTCAGTAATGGTTATTACTCTTTGGTGACTACTGACTGATATGATAGTAGGGGCATCGCTGCCCTTAATGTCAAGAGGGATGCAGCACCCACTACCGCGACGACCTGCTCCGATGTCACGAAAACTGTGACTGCTGTTGCAACAATCTCGTAAGCCACATTTCGCCTCATGGACCCTTCAGATGTTGAGGATTGGCTGATCCCAGAACAGGTATGGCTCTACCAAGACGACTACAGTCACGGTCACTAAAACGCAGACGAATGGAGTGACAACGACTGTCACCGCTAAAGGCCCCGAGACCACAATTACGAAGACTGAGAGTTACACCGTCACCAGCGTCAAGCCTGGTCCGACTCAGACTGTCTCGTACACCGTGACAGCAAAGGGTCCGGAGACTACTACCACCATCACCAAGACAGAAAGCTACACTCTCACAACGACCAAGCCCGGCCCGACGTGTGCCACCTCAAAGCCAAACTGCCCTACAGTGACCAGCACTGCAACCTACTGCAAGAGCTGCCTGGTTCCGGATTGCACGACCACCTCGTATCTCACCAAGTCAGCCGGATGTGACGTCTTGCCTACCGCAGTTGTCAGCTTTCCATGCGAGAATCCAGATTCCTGCAACAAGATTGGTTGCAAGACCGTGTACTCGATTCAAACACAGACAGCCTAGGATTTTGAATGCATTTCAAGTTTCTCAAATTCGGAAAGGTGACGATGGAATGGCCGAAATAGGAAATACAAAATCAGTAGCAACAATAGATGCGTCCAAACTCATACATGAATGGGGTTGAATTTCCCACATGTTGTATCCTGTCCGAAGCTTTTTGCTCGATGTGGCTTCGAGGACTTCAGATACTGTCGTCTAGTTTCAAGGATTCCTTGCTCACACCAGAAGTCGGCGCTACGTAGACCGACTTGACGGAGAACTTAGGAACAATTTCTCCAGGCAAATTCATCAGCCCAGGCTCCGACCACATGAGAGGATTCGGAAATTACGCGGCTGCTGGAAGTCTGCTCATTAAACTGCGCATTGCAGGTTCGGACCCAAGCCACCGGAATGAAGGTCCTTCCCATTCCATCCTAGCCCGGAACGCTGCGCGCTGCAAGTAAGCTCCTCGAGGGATCGCACTAACGAATAGGATCAGCTCCAGACTTGCCGGTCCATCCAGAGTGACGGGACCCTTTGGTCATCCGGGACCACTTTGAAGGATTCTTACGCGTTTCGGTTTCTGGCAGCCTGGTGGTGGGGATTCTTACTGCGCCGCAACTCACCCATTCCAAGGTTGCTCGCGATGCAACCTTCATTGCTTGGTTTCTTCTTCTCAGACTACGGCTCTTCACTTAAGTGTTGGTCTTTGCTTTCCCTAGCACTATAAACGCCACCTATTTCCGCCAAGAGCTACATACTTGGGCTTGGGAAAAGTGTCCAGTCATGCCTATCGTCCGCCAAGAGACTGGACTCAGTCTTTCTCGTGCTGGGACAACCGCCGGCGGGCCTAACGTATGGAAGGGCAGCTGCCACTGTGGAAGAAACAGGTTTGAATTCAAATCACCAAATATTGAGACCGCGATAAGTTGCAATTGTCGACTCTGCCACAAGTCTGGTTACTTGTGGGCTTTTCCAGAAGCTGGAGATATAAAATACACCAAGGGCGACAATGAGACTCTAGCTAGATATGAGACCGAGGCGCTTAGTCACGAGGTTCGAGATATTTTGTTGGGATCAAAAGACCAGAGCTGACTTTTCGAGCCAGTTTTGCAATTACTGTGGCACCGGCCTCTACGGGACACACAAAGCTGGGCCCCTGGAGGATCAACCGGGCATCAATGTGAGATACCATCTTTCTTCATCGTGCGCAAGTGGCCACGATGCCGCAGAGTTTCAGCTAACGCGAGCATTCAGGTCCGGACTATTCTTGATGTGAACCCATTCAGCCTGAAGACTGAGGAAGCGCAGTACGTCCATGTCAACTCGGCATTGTTTTCCAATCAGTTCCAGATATACTGACATTACGGCCTTCCAAGGACTGCCTCAGTGGTAGCTGAGAAATCAACAGAAATGTCAGGCAAGAACCCTCCACCAGCAAAGCTGGAAGGCGACAATATCAAGCTCTACGACGGCTCGTGCGCATGCGGCGCTGTCTCCTTCTCGGTCAAGACGCCCCCACTGACCGAGGTGGAAATCAAGGAGGACAATTGCAGCATATGTCGACGTAGGGCCGCTATCAGCATCTACCCGGACCGAGACCAGGTGATATTTATTGGTAAGGAGAACACGACCACGTACGCCTTTGGGAGGAAGTTTAACCAGACGCCGTTCTGCAAGACGTGCGGTGTCGCTTGCTATGGGGTGCCTGTGGGGCCTCCACAGGAGATAGTTGATAAGTTGCCAGAGGCCAAGAAAGTGTACGTCGAGAACTTGAGGCGAATCCAGCCTCTGTATGTGAGAGCGATGGATGGGGTGGAGTGGAGTGAGATAAATGTCCAGAAAAGTGACGAGGGCACAGAGGGATATGAATTGCCGGGTGAGTGACAGGATTGTGTTAGACAGGTTCAGATTTCTTGGATTTATGTGAAATTTCTATGAAACCTTTCTACCTACGAACAGGCAGAAATCACCCACGTATCACCTCCGTCACTCGTGTTGTGTTCTCGACTCGTAGGTCAGCTCATTCACGAGTCTCTCGCCTTTGTACAGCCTCTCCAGATTATCCGCCAGGATCCCCTTGATCCACCCAAGCTTGTGCGTCGATATCCAGCTCACATGAGGCGTTATCATACAATTCTTGGCCTTCCACAATGGGTGCTCAGCAGGGAGCGGCTCGGGATCCGTGACATCCAGCGCCGCGCCCCGGATGAGGCCCGTCTCAAGAGCCTCGATTAGCGCGTCCTGGTCGACGATGGGGCCGCGCGCAACGTTCACCACGAACGTCTTCCTCTTGCTCAAGATACTGAACTGCTCCTCGCCAAGAAGCCTCTCGCTCAGCTTTGTCAGTGGAAGTGATATGATGAGCAGGTCATAGCCTTGGGAAAGGAAGTCATTGAGGGCGTCCTTGGTCTTCCCATGGAACCATTTCGAGGGCAGCTCGCCTTTAGCGTCACCCAATCCGGGGATATTGAAGCCGCGGTGCGCGCGAGACGCTGCCGTCGGTCGCTCGTTTGCTGTGAAGGCGTACAGCTCCATGCCCAAAGCGCGGCAAACGCGTCCGACCTGACGTCCGATGGAGCCATATCCTAGAACACCACTTTCAGGGGACTTTAGCGAATGTGCGGTATGATTGAGAGCCATGTCAGACAGATGAAATAACTTACACTCGGAGGCCCACTGAATCTTCGATTCGGTGGGTATAGTTGGGCTGCCAGCTGCATTCCTTTTGAAGCTGATCGAACGCGGGAAAGAAATGCTGGAATCTGATCCACGCCCCAATGACCCATTCGGCGATCTGTGGGCTTTTACATGAGTAAAAGTCAGCGTTTGCGGTGAAATCTTTCTGCAAAGCTTTTGCGGAAATTGACTCACGCCATAGAGCCGCTGGCCGTTGCAAACCTGACGCTGCTGTCCAAGAACTTGGGATGTTTTGCCCAGAGGTCAGAGCCAGCACTTGTCAGCTGTACAAATCGCAGGTTCGTGATCAATTCTGCTGGGACAGGCTCGTATGTGACCAGGATGGTAACATCCTTGAAAATCTCGGTGTCAAGGTCCCCCAGCTTCTTGATGGAGCCGTCGGACTTGCGAATGTCCTCCCATCGAACTTGTAATTTTCCAGGAATTCTCTCAGATAGATTCTCCTCCCATTTCTCGTCGCGCTCGGCAGCCGTCAAAATGAGCAGCACATCGACGGAGGCCATGGTGCTGGGTTGATAGTGCTCGATGGGCCCAAAATGCAGTAGAGCAAATCAGGGTGGTTTTGGACGCCTCCCGTAGCTGGTTCAATCCTGGATTTCGCAATCTAGCTGAATGAGGGCGGGATCTCGTGTGGGGTAAGCCGGAAGGATGCTCTCTTCTCCTTCTACCTTGTGTGGCGATGTTGCATGAATTGCGTTGATGTGTGTGAGCAAGCAAGCGACGTCGCTGGCTCATCGCCCTTAGTCAGTTCTGGAGTCGCTGTGAGACACCGAAGGTCTTCCCCAAAATTGGGCGGCAGCGGGCATTCGAGCGGTACGACATCGGACTCGGTTGCTTGCCGACTTCACGGGAGATAAGGTGCCAGATGCTCCGCCGGCCCGGCGTACTGCATTGAACCGTGTATTTTGGGTTCCGCCTTGATCTTCTGAACTTGCAGATCCTGTGTTGACAAAAGAGGGAGCGTTTGTTTTATTTTGTGGAAAAGCCTCTAATTAGGAAATTCAAATGTCATCTCCCGTTGAATGCTCTTGATGTTAGCGACGTGAACGTGGAACATCCCGGTGAGGAGACCACACATGGGCATGGCCTTTGCCCTTATTAGCACAGGTAACTTCCAACCCATCCCGGCTCCCTTTTATTTCTTTTGGTCTCTTCTCCTTGGCTGCTTTATCAGTCGCATGATCTCTCATGGCTCGTTGACTCAGTCGCAGTCACTTTATAAACTATGTTTATTGATATGACGAGATACAAATGTCCAATACGATGGGTTATATGAACGAGGGACTCATTGAGAAACAAGAAGCGAAACCACCTCCACGGCCGCCAGGCCTACAGACATGCAGCAGTCCTGCCGGGTAAGGACATTGGACGCCTCAACTTCCCAGCCTCAGAGGCAAAAGGCCGATCGCGTTGCAATCAAGCCTTGGCCATCATGCCGCCCATAGGAAGAGCAGGCAGCCCTGTAAGAGACAATAGTTAGCACGCCAATATGGAGCATTGGATGCAAGACAGAGAAGAGGGTGGTCGAGAATCATCTTACATCCATCGACTGGTTCCCTGGCTTGCTGGGTCTTGGTGCAGGCGTTGTACTTATCAGCGGATTGGGCTTTGAGGCCAGCCGCAGGGCAGTCCTGGTTTAGGTTGCATCTGTTGTCCATTGCCTTTTGGAGCGAGTCACCCTCCCATCCGAAAACATAGTCACCATGGGCAGCAGCGCCACTGCAAGATATGACAGATTAGCAACCAGCCTTGAGCTCTTAACTATGTCGAAACGCCGTCTATCACTCACCCGATTCCCATACTGTACGTGAAGGGGTTGGATCCGTCTGTTGGCCAGATGCTGCGGTCCTTCTGGAACATCGTAACGTTCCACATGAGCTCGTACATGATTTGAGGGAGCTTGACGGGATGTGAGGATGGGCAGGAACCGCCTCCGCTTGCTCCATTGCCGCTGTAAGCCACATGGTCCTGGTGGTTCGGGCTGTCGAGGTTCTTTCCATCCCAGCATCTGGGATGGCGGACCGTCAGCTCTGCACAAATTCGACATATGGATATGAACACGTCCATATATACTTGCGTTGAAGGTAGATAGGAAGGGGGCCGTCCTATCAACTTACGCAGGGAAGATAATAGTCTGTCTGATCATCTGGCAATTCGAACCGAATGGAATATCCACGGTATCAGAACCAGTGCATGGCGCCCCGCCTACGAATTGGTCCTCGTTGGGCGAGGTCCAGCAACGATGGCAGATATTGCCCGAGCTGACTTTGCTTGGGTTTGTGTTGGCAGCATTGCCAGCGAGCATACGGAAACCCTACGTATCTGGTTCAGCAACCAAGTCGATGAGTAAATGGATTTATTCTCGAACCGACCTTCTTGAATGCTGTTGTCTTTCCACTGGGGATATAATAAACATCCAGACCACCGTTGTTGATCAGCTTGCCCTGAGGTCCACCGTTGCCTGTCTGGGGCACGCGGTGGTAGCTCCCGTTCCGTGCCTTGAAGAACATGACCGCTGTCCAGTAGTTGCTCTTGTCCTGAACGAAGCTGCAGCTGGTGCAGCTCGACTGCTGGGCCGGGTCGTTGTTGGCATCCATGGTCACGTTGAAGGCATTGCCGCCGACGATCTGGTGCAGGTGAGGAGTAAAGACCATCCCTGGGTTCACCAACGGGTCCACACGGTCGACGACAAGCTGTGAGCAGGCGAATCGCAACATGTTCTGGGCTACGGCCTGCTGGCCGACCAGCAGTGCGGTGACTGCAAGGCTGAAAGGCTTCATTTTTGATGACGCGTGTATCAATTCAGCTGCGAGGGCGACTAACGTGTATGTTCGTGGGTTTGCAGGACATTAGCTAGGCAAGGTGAAAAAGAATGGCCGTAATGATCGGCTCTAGAGACTACGAGGGCTCTGTTGGTCGGACTTTCTGTTCTTCAGTAGCAGTTATAGTATCTCAACCATTATCACAGCGTGACACACGATGGCCAGGCTCAAAGTGCCGGCAGTTCCTGGTTGAGATCGACATTGCACGGTGACTCTCTCTCCGGTAATAATATCTATTCATCCTCTAGACGGCCCGACCTGCATCCCTCTACCAGATTTTACTCGTCGGTTTAACCTTGGCACCCAAATCGAGTTCAGTCATAAATATTCAAGGGCCGGTTGTGGAAGGCGAGCGTGACATGTCCAATATAGAGTCCCGGTTAAAAGCAGCCACAGACATAGAAACCTGGACAGCCGGCCTTCACGCGCGAATCGGTGTCAACATTTGACGGCCGGCATGCATGCTTCCCCACCATGTCCCTCTCATAATATATCAAAAAGGAAGTCCAACCCTGCTGGAATAGATTGATGATTCTCTTGGGCACGGGTTAATCCTTGATGGACATGGGGAGCTACGAATAGATTTCCACCAGCTTCCGAGGTCACCGGCTGGTTGCATCGACGTTAGGATAAGTGCGAGTCGTAAAAGCTACGGAGACCTAATTTGTAGATGCTTCGAGCTTTTTTACGATCGTGTTGCTACCAGCCTCGAGAATTCACTTCATAACACGTCACCAGTACCTACGTAGGTACTGGTGCTATTTGTCAAATGCAAGCCTACAGAACCTAGGTTTGGGAGATGGCGTTGACATTTGGAACGCTTTGGTCAGCAGAAACTTACGGTTCAGATGGAAATATTATGCAGCCTGTACGTCTAGACAGTCATGTGCTGTTAATCATTCTCGGGGTGTGCTTGGGCTCGGAATTCTCAGTCTGTGCAAGGGATTCCCGCCTGCAGGACCGGCGAGCATGTGCTGTCCCAAGTTTTCTGAAACCAGATAGAAACAAGAGGCTTTGACGATGATTGATCAGCCACTCAAGCCGCTGAGAACCCCAGGTTTCGATGTTCAGAATGGCCGCGGGATTTCAGGAATAAAAAAATACCTTGGTCTCGTTAAATCATGTTTTGTCCCCAGAAGCTCGTTCTCCTGTCGAGAAGAAGCCTGTCGTGAACTCCTGGCTGGTTGTGAAATACCAAGCCGTATTTACCTTCTTTCTCCAAGTTTGAACGGAAGAAGCCTCCATTCATTTCAGAATCTGAAGATATTCCCAGGACCTAACCTACGTACTTCTATTCTGCGACACCTGTAGACTCAATCTACCAAAAGCGATCACCAGCACCATAGCCCTAAACGCAATCAAAGTAGGCAATCCCAGCCTTTATAATCTGAGCCTTATCTTCGAACTACAAACCCGAGGAGTTTATGAAGTCAACTTGTCGAGAAACGAGCCATGTTAAACAGGCGAAGGGTGGGTTTGTGAACTCCAAGATTGGTGGAAGCGGCGATGATATCACCGGCTATTACACCTAGGTACGCACTGAGAACTTTAGAACAGAGTGGCGAAGGAAACGAGCTCGAAGCCCTCTAATATTATCTCTGAGAAAGTAGCACTCCGTTTCCTTGACGCCATCATTCACGAGTACAAGAATCTGCCGAAACGCCGGCTGAAAAAGAGGCTCAGTCTTAATGCTAAGGAGTCAAGCGTTCCCGGCATGACGAACTACAAGGCTGGATCGCATGACCGGTGAGGGGCGAGTTCCAAGAGAACAGGGCCGCTGCCAGCTGTTTGGCACTTAGGCCATCGATTGATTTCTTCCGTCTACACGTGAGCAGTCCGAGCTGACTGCGCATTAGAGATGCTGAGGGGTGCGGTCGGTACTGCAGTTGAGGTCAGACGGAACAACCTCTCTGCGCCACTCGAGGGTCTTTACCCTGTCAAGGGCAATTCCCAGTGATTTTGTATTACCCAGAATTTCATTTTTGTTTTTTTTTCACGTGAATTCATGAGCAGTGAGTGATTACTGGTTACTCAGCCAATGTGCAGGTAGATATTGGCTACGGCGTATCCTGTGTTGCACAGCACTCGGTGTGGCAGTCTAAAGGCTTGGAAATATTTATCCTGAATTAGACCCGCACCCTAAAATATCCTTCTATGGCATGTTTATATCGATATCGGTTGTGGGGTTTCAGGCCGGCAGTGCTCCAGAATACACTTTACACCTGGGCACCTTTAGCGAAAGGTCATGTCCCGGAATGACCTCCACAAACACGTTCTTCAGGATTCTATTTATAAATAACACCTTACGAATTCGACGAAATATTGATTGGTCTCATTCCCTCTGTCAAACTCTCAAGTACATGGGTGGCTGCCGCAAGTATCGAGTGCCCGGAAATCTGACAGCACAAGCGCCAATTTTCATCGTCGTGTGTCAATGCCGGCCGAGTAGATACATGTATGTAGATAGGCAACGCCGAAAAGACGCTGCTTACGATCATCCGAGTCCGACAAGTAGCTGAGGAGGTTGCTGCGAAATTATCCACCTTGCTGGGACTGTGCCATCACGGAGCACCGTCAAGGATCCCCGCCTGAGATGTGAACAAATGACGAAAATCAGGTACAAACCCATCGATTTGAGGTATGAAAACCATGTGCCTCTTCCAAACTCGTCCGTCAACTACTCAAGGGACATGTCTTCTCTACTTTGACACAAGGCTGTTTTTCACAGTTTGCTAGCGACGCTTGACCACGCCACAATTATAGATGGCAGCTTGGTTGGCGGCCTTGCCAGCATGGGGACGATAGGCCCCGAATGCGTCCCCCGCAAGCACCACTCGGCCTTCCCGGGAGCTCGCCCTGCCACACAGGCCCTCGCTTACTTTTGTAAGGGACGATTTTTGCCGTGGCCAAAATCACCTCGGAAAATGGAGAAGCCAAGTGTTTAGCAAGAAGAGAGCGGACACCGTCCCAAGCCTGGCCAACGCCTCATTGGTCTTGATGCCTGGGTAAAGGGGCTCCGAGCCAAGAAGTCAGGCAGGGGAAGCGAGAGAAACAGAGTGGTTGGGTTCGAGATTCACTCTGTGAAATTCTCTCTTTTACCCCTTTATCTAATATGTTTCTACGGCCTGTGATGCGACTAGGGTTTGGGCTCTATAAACAAAGCGCTTCTATCTCGGAAGGAGAGAAGACATCTGGAGTCGAGTTGATGGATCAAGCGACGAATCAAGCAGGTTTCCTTAATTCTGATCTGATAAAAGGCCACGGCAGCTTTTGAGTCACTGTGCATCCCCTTGAAATCCCTTGATGATGGCATTCGCAACACACTCACCGCTCTGATAAACACCCATGACCGTGCCGATGCCTCTGGTAGACGGCCTCTGGTAGGCGCCGCGCGCTCCCCAGCGAACCACATTCCTCTTTCTCCCCCTAGGCCCTCTCTCAGTACCTGTAGATCCCTGGCACCATCCTCCTGTCAGTTGGTAAAAGATCCGAACCCAGCAAATTCGTCACTCTGCTAGTCAGTGGCTAGAAACCTGGCGGGCCTGCAGTCCGGAGAGTCGCCGCTGAAGTTTGGCAGACGAGAATAATAGGGCCTGAAATGTGAGTCCAGGATCTTATAGATCTCAGGAGATTCCTGATGTTTGCCTTTGATGAGATTGGATATGTAGCGGCCCCACTGTCCGTGCGTGAAGAACATGATGACGGGCTGCGCATACGGTCCCGGAAGACCGGAGAAGGAAATAATCTCCTGGCGCCACTGATGTGGGTTCGTCTCAGGTGAGTATTTGGGCTTAAGGAACACAGACTCGATGGGGAATGTGCCTTGACCAGCTTCCCGGCCACCGTCATCCCAAAAGGCTTTCGGGAAGCGGATGGATATCTTTTCGAGATTTCCATACCCGATCCTATCAATGGCTTGATGCAGTCGAGGAGGAAGCTCGGGGCGAAAGGCATGACGATTCCGTTTTAGCCATACGAGAGGTGTGGTACGGATGATCTGGTCGAAAACACCCCGCATGACCATCTCTCGTTGTTAGGTACACGTAGTCGCTTGTTTGAGGTTCTATCTTCGCGACCCTGAACACTCTCTACACAAACGACTTAGAATTGGGACGCAATTCAGCACTTGATGTTGCGGGTTTAGCCATATCCTCCACTATACTTTTGAATGTCGACGCGACGAACAAGTTGTCTGACGATGATTAGTGACAGGCGCCATCTGACATGAACTAGACTCGACCGCCTACCTCCATCGGTGCTTTCATCAACCCGCAAGTTCTTTGGGCCTTGGGTCTCATAATCCGCGCCCATGAATGCCTCCCACATCCCCATGATGGATGCAAGCAGCGGAGAATCTGAGGAGCGTTGCTCCAGCTTCGCGTCCACGAAGGCCTTCAACGTCGCCTCTGGCGGAATATCAGGGTAGTGCGCTTTGCTGTACTCGAATCCCTCATCAATTATCGACCAGACCTCCTCCTACAGATGCTTTGCCTGTGCAGGATCCATATAGTGTCCTGCTTTGTCGAACATGGAGTACACAGCACAACAGGCAGCCGTTGCTGTCCCCGACTGCTTGGCCAGTTGAACGAATGGATTGCCATCGGCCCCATGGGTCCAGCTCGCACCCATATCAACCGGGAATCCCAATTAGACGCACTGGTGGACATGTCCGCCGGTGCGGGATCTTGCCTCGAAAATGACCACCTTACTTGAATCCTTCGGAGGTGAGCAGGCCTGCAGCCCGGAGACCACTGCTTCCTGCTCCAACGACGCACAGGGGTGCTGGCGCAGAATTTTTGTTTTTCGACACGTGGTTATTTCGGGTGGGCATTGGCTATCAGGGCTTCATAACGGGCGTGAGTCGCCCCGTACTATGCTGAGAAATCTGGTTCTTCCCGGCGCGGCTCGTTGAGACCACTATCTCGACTGCAACTGCGCCAAGTAGGCAGTGAAGATAGCAACGAAGCACCGACCTCAGGTCTTCAACGCGCAGCATTGCTGCTTCTAATTGTAGATGTCTGTTATGATAAATGACGACTGTGTCTAATGCCTGCGCCATACGCCACTTCCGCCCAAAACCACATCACCCCCCTGGCAAGATCGCCGGCTTCTCCGACGCATCCAGCGAGACGTATTCCGCCAGCCCGTTCGTCATCCTCTCGCACCAGGGGTCCACATAGGCCATCCACAAGCTCGCGACCGCGTACAGCATCGGCAGCCACACGAACTGCCACATGACGAGCGCCAGGTTGCTCGGGTAGGCCAGCCTCGTGATCTCCATCTCGCCCCTGTCGTTCTGGTGGTCCGGCGGCGCCCGCACGCCAAACAGCATCCACACCAGCGCCGTCTTCATCAGCGGGCCGTGAAGCAGGTACACGGCGAAGCTCATGCGCCCCAGGAACAGCAGATACCTCCCGCTCAGGAGCCTCTGCAGCGCCGGGCTGAGCAGCACGCCCAGGCTGATGAGCTCGAAGCCGATGCCGCTCGCGAAGCGGGGGAAGTCTGGGTCCTCGGGCAGGATGGGCCGCATGAGGTCCAGGAGGAGGCGGGACCAGGTCATCCACTCCGCGTGGGCTTCTGGGAAGGAGGCGAAGGTGAGGCCAGCAAAGACAAGGATGCAGGAGAGGATCTTGGTGAGGCGGGGACGGTCGAGTATGAATTGGGTTGTGGACGGGTGGTTTTGCAGGTCTGCGATGAATACGCCCCAGAAAAACTGCATCCCGAAGGCGGCTGGGAAAAGGCGGCGGTGTCAGTGCCTAGCCCTTGTCCACTTCGCATAACAGACGAAGACAACGCCACAGGTTGGGTCTTGAGAGAACTCACAATCGCTCGCGCAGTAGAAGTAAACCCAGAGCCCGAGACTGGCTATGCTCCGGTATCTCGGCTGTACATGCGCAGTAGCAACCATGAACGAGTAAACCCACATGCTCCCCTTGAGCAATGGCAGCAGAGTCCACTGGTTGTTATCGTACTCATTCCAAGACTTGGTCCACGTCGTGACGATGCAGTAAACCAGGTTTCCAAGCGCCTCGCCGAGGTATTCGACCCTCCTCGGCGACTGGGCATCGATCCACCAGCTGTCCTGATGCTTCGCCACGGCATAAAGTCCCATCTCGGCCATGACCCACGAGACGGCCGTCGCGGCGGAGGCGGGGAGCACGAGCCTCGGGATCCGCCGCAGCGCCGACCTGCTGACGGAGGCGAAGGCGGCCTCCTGCTGGCCCTGGCGGCAGAGCCTGATGGGCTTGAGCGCGCACACGTAGCCCGTCACGAAGGCGAAGATGGTGACGCCGATGCGGCCCTGGACGAAGACCCGGAGGTACGGCAGCTGCAGGAGGCGCGGGGCCGCGCCCTCGGTCGAGGTCGCGCTGAAGAGCTCGCCATCCCAGGCGCGCGCTAGGTGGGTCAGCACGACGAGGGCGGAGGCGATGCCGCGGAGGCCCTGTGAGACGTGACGTTTTAGCAAGGCCGTGTCATGATTGCATCTCGCAGTGGATGGAATCTACCGCTTCCTGTCAACTGCCATCTTGCATGGCCCAAGATGGTTCGGGATGGGCCGACCCCATCTTGACAAAATAAAACAGTGACGACGGGATGGTAGTTATGCTTACATCAACCCACTTGACGTTGCTCTCTTTCCCAACGGCCATCGTCTATCACCAGCTTGCATGGGCAAGTAACCAACTAACAAAGGGCTAGGGCTCAGGACGCGCCCCAAGTAAACTTTGGTGGTAGAGAGCTTCAAGGAGGTTGTCCAGTTCTGGTATTTGTCCACACGCGTCACTTTGCGGGACCGTGGTTGAAAGACAGAATGTGCTCCGACATGTGCAGCCCCAACCACCAGAGATGTCGAGCTTAATAGCAACGACAAGTCGAACGAGCCAGAACGTAGTAAGAGCACCCGTCTGAAGTGCCACCAAGTCGGTGAGTACGGGAAATAGTCTGGGGGGTGCGCGGCGGACGGCGACTGTGTGTCACGAGGCCGGTGCCACACACAGAGTGGGTGTGGGACTCGGCGAGGGAGAGAAAGCACTGGCATGGCAGGAGGAAAAAAAAAATGACAAGGCAAGAGAAACATTATGACAGCCAGGCAAAGAGTATGAGCAATCCCCGACATCACGTTGGACATCCACAAGACAATCCCACCCGAATTAGAAGTTGGTGCAGCACGCTGCAAGGGGCGGTCGCTCGTCATGATGGGAGCGTTCGCGACCAGCTGCAAAACATGCATCTCGGAAATGCCATGTTTCTAGGCCAACCTGCGAGTCCCAACAGCAGGCCGAAGTTCTAGAATAGATCAACTCGCGGGCCGTGGTGTCTTTCCGACTTATTAGAGGCTATGCGAAGGTAACGGCTTCGTACCATCCCGCACGCCAGGGGTGCTCATCTGCTGTGCCGCTGTGGTTTTCCAGTCGCCTTCGCAAATTATACTGATCAATCATAGAGGGAATACCACTTCTCAACTATCTTAAAAGTTCAGAGACTCATTAAAATGTTACAGTCTCGTCTTATATAAGCGCTGATCCTGAGTTACGATCAGCTTCGCGGCCAAGGCGGTCTTTGTGTCAGGGATAACCTGTCAACAACGGAGGGCCACCAAGGTCCTCACCAAACGCCGTTGCCCTCGTGGTTGTAATCCAGTGTGTCAAAGTGCCCGAGTAGGACCAAGATTTCGCTTCCTGTCTGGAGGATAGTTACGGGAATCATGCGGGTGGTGACTTGGCCGGGCTTGACTGGTCGAGCCTCACAGCACCGGGAAGACGGACCACCACCGACCAGCCTGCGCAGCTCGCCCCAGACGGCTGGATGAAGTTAGTCTGGCGACAGTCAGTCTGTCGACGGGCTGACGTGGTCCGGTAAAAACAGTGCCGTATTCAAATCGCAGGTTTGACGAGGCAGTCATGGCAGAGACGATGCTGAAGCTTGGCATAGGGAAGAATCACACGTGAGCAAATGCATTCAAAGGGAGGGGGGAGGGATCAATGTGCCGACGCCCCCACCACCCAGCCTCAACAAGCTCTCCCGTCTGACCTTGAAAAATCGTGGTAAGACCAAGAGAGCGCCAGTAAAGCCGGGAGAGCAAATGGTCAAATTCGCAGAAATGCCACCAGCCCACCCCACCTGCCATCTGGCAAGGGCGTCGATACCTCGGTGCCGGAACGGGGGACGCCACGCCCCGGCTGTGAAGTATTGGTTTGATATACCGCTCGGAATACAGAGCTGGATCAAGGAAGGATCTCGCCTTGTGCTCCACCTTGCCGTGCGGACGGATGATAGAAAGGGGATGTGTGGTGGGACATGGAGAACCTGCACTGAGACATCTGGGGGAAGGGCAAGCGCCCTTGGATCCACAGTCTTTTCATTTCTTGTTCCGCTTTGGCGCGGGCACGGGTATCGTATCTGTACAAGTGTGACAAAGAAGCCTTGGTGGTGGGGTCTTTTCGAATATCGTCTGCTAATCTTACTTCAGCAAGAACTCGAACGTATCATCCTCCGGCTCCTCATCATCGTCATCCACCGAATATTCCTCAACCTCTCTCGAATAATCAACGCCAACACTGGGAGCAGTGTTCGGTGCTTTAGTTGCGTCATGATTCCTGATAGCTGTGTTGGCATTTGCCTGTTTGTGGGCCCCGAAAGCTGCAAGCCGACGGAGATCCAAGTTGTCGCCCCTCCGACGGTCCGTGGGACTTTGGTAGTTGGCAAGTTTTGACGACGGGTCAATTACGTCGCTGGCATCTTCCTCATCGAACCCCACCGTATTGCATACGTGTACCACAGGGTTCTTAACGCGCGAGAACTCGGGCGAGTCGCTGTACTGCTCGAAGAACACTTTCTTCTCGGTGACGGCAGGTTGGTAACTGCAAGATAGTATGCGGAAACCAATCGCAGCAGGGGACAAGGAAGGTTGCACCTGCCTGTCCGACGACCCAGTCCCGATCTTAGGCGGACTGTCTTGTCTCTCCCTTGGCTTCTCATGCTGCTGCTTCTGCTGCTTCTGCTGCTTCTGCTGCTGCTGCTGCTGCTGCTGCTGCTGCTGCTGCTGCGTCTCCTGGGCGTTGGCATTGGTGTGTGCCCTCTCGTAGAGCTCCTAGCCCTCCTCAAAGAACACCCGCTTCGTGCCCCGTAGCCTCTCGTCTTCCATCTGTTCCAATTGTTGGTCCAATTCCATTAGATCCAAAACTTCTTGCTCAATGTCTCGCTCTTCAGCGTCCAACTCATAGCCCGCGTCGGCAGCTGCATTTAGCTCATCCATAAACTCGAGACCCATATTGCCTGGTCGAGACGGCGCTTCCGTATGCTCAGGTTGGGAATCGATTGGCTCTGTCTCGAAAGCGTCTTGGAATTGGTCAAAACCTCGGCCCAGCAGGCCGGTCGAGGGTGGTTGAGCGCCATCACGGCCGCTGCGTATGCTGAGATCGAACTTCGGAAGACGCATTGCATTCCGGCTGGGATTTTCATGTACAATGATGGCATTGACCGGTTCTGGTGTTCCGTTGGCGGGGAGGAGGCGCTTCAGATTCTTGGCTGGGAAGCGCAGTGGTGCTGTGTCGACATCTTGGAAATCGTGAACAATGACCAGTCTGCTCTCGCCACGCACAATCACCTCAATCGGGAGACCAGTGCTCTCCTGCGCAGGGGCATCTGAGCCGTCAAGATTCTGAGATGAATGTCGCCGCTGGAATTTTGGGGTCGCAGCGACACCGCAGCACCGCTCGCCTAGCAGGCCAGTATTGAGTTCCACCAGGCGGACCATGCGCGAGGGCTGCGCTCCGCTGAAGAGATTGACGCCGCCGCCTGCGCTACGACGAACTTGAGCATCCCAGAATTTCGCGACAATAGGAATGACGCAAACAATGTTGTCAGATCCGCCCATCCATAGAACGGCACTCTCCTCCGTATGTGCCGATCCCCGGGCGCTTGGCAGCGTGACGACTTCAACCCCGCCCTTGACAGCAGCAAGTCGTTCTGGGCCCCCATTCATCATCGACACAAGGGAGTCTCGGCGCCCGACCGAGTTGAAGTCATTAGCTCCGAACGATGTCTTCTGCGAGCCTGGGTTGCGCAACGGGCTTGTCCCCTCGAGGTGTCCCGATGCACAGAAGGGCGTCAGAGCGGCTCCGCGCAAGCCTGTGTGTTGCTTCGAAAACATGGAGCCTCCTGCATCGTTACCAAGAGGTCCTCCCCCTTCAACATCCCATATTCCCCACTGCCCGTCCGCGAGAAGAGTCAAGATCGCCCGGCCATGCGATATCCACTCTGCGCCGACCACGGGTTTCCTTGAGCAGGGTGAAGTAGTTGCGCGAGCGAAAGGCGGGTAGAGAGAGAGCAACCATGAGCCATGAGACGGCCACGGACCTTCTGAGATATCATCTTGAGGGATTGAAGGGATGGAGTAATCATAGACACGAGCCGCGTGTGGAGATGAGACGGCGAGGAGTTGGCTTGGGTGAAGAGGATTGAAGGCGATGCTTGTCAGGGGGCTCGGAAGGTATTCGGTCTGGAATGGTTCAATAGCAGGACTGTCTGATGTAGTAGTCTTGATAGGAACGTCCCACAGGCGTAACGTGCCCGAGGCGTCCTTGCCATGGACAGCCACGATGGCACGACCAGCAGAACCACCCAGGCCAGCAGGCGATTTGTTGCGATCAGAGTTGTTCGTCCGGCGAGGTAGAAATGTCATAGCAATCCCATCTGGAGTCTTGCTCTGGCCGCCAAGCCGGATTAGAGTCTCGCCCCACTTACCCTGGCCCACGGCGCAAGCCAGCAGGTCGGATCGTAGGTCTTCTCTTGCTTTGCTATCGTGCGAGGGCGGTGTCAATGGGAGAGTGATCATGAAGACAGAGCCCTTGGCAGATGTCACAGCAAACACCATAGTCTCGGCAAGTAAATCAGCCTCGCTCGACTGCTCTCCCGGGATGCGCGGCGCGATGGGCGGGACAGCGATATGGAGGATGTCTGTGCCAAGGGCGAGATCCAAGGACTGGATGACTTCTGGGTACCCGGTGGTCTCGTCGACGTTCTCATCCTCGAACTCTGGCTTGTCAACGAATGCAGCTGGTGCAGAAGTGTCGTCGTCATCCGAGTCGATGATCATGACGCCATCGTCGGCAGATGCACCAGCACCATTTGGCTTGCTGCCCGAGGTCGGCTTCGAGGACTGAGGCTTGGCAGGCTTGAGGCGGCGACCGCCGCGCCATAATACTGTGACTCCATATTCGTGACCGTAAAGAAGGACGGTGGATCCTTGCGGGGAAAGGACGGGATATGTCTTCGCATCGTGCACTCGTTGGTTAAGGGAGTAACTAGACACGCGCGGTCAGCCAGGCGAGTCGTTCGGGAGGGGCCAGCTGGGTCTCCCTACGTGTACTGTGTGTTCTGGGCGGTCTGGCGCACCCGCGGCTTGAGCTGAGCCGTCATCGTGCGGAGCGTTTGTTGGTGTTGTTATGGCTGGCAGATGTTGTAGAGACGGGAGCGACGGGGACCCGAGATGATGGACAAAAGGCGTTGGCCGAGGGAGGCCTCCGCAGAAACAAGCTCTGGAGGGTCTTCCACAGTTTCGAGGGTGGTTCAAAAACTCATGTCGAGGTTGGGTGAGACCAGACAATAACAAAGACCACGACACTCGCCCCGTGTGGTCGCTGCAGGCATGGACCAGGCTGGTATGCTGGGCTGGCGGGCTGGAGTGGGAAAACTTTGGAAGCGCGCCAGCTCCAAGCTCGACGCGACGGTAGGCTCATTTGTGGCCCGTGCTTCATAGTGCTCCCTGGTGGATACAGCTATCTGACCCGATTACATAATCCAGTGGCCAGCCAGCCAGCCCCGGCGTGACGCCCAAAAACACCACCTGCGTTGTTGACATCGACCGTTTCTCGCATCAATTATTCGGACGTTCCAACAGCGATAGGGACAACAGTCTCATGTAGGCGTTGGTCAATTTATGGGACTTATTCAGTCTGTTATCCAAACGGCACCCCCTTGCTGCTCTCGCTCAGTGCTGTGCCGCAGCTGTGCCCCAGGCATGCAATCCTTGCAACGCCGCCCAACATTGAGAGGAAGCCAAAGGCTTGCTTCGGGAAAACCACTTGTATACTGATTTGAAATCCCGACGTTCTGTGTTGCCTGACTGGCCTCCTGGGGATTCTTCTGTTCTGTGTCTACCTAGGTACCTTGATACAACAATAAGATTTCACGACAAAAATGAGTGGTGAGCACAATCAAATTACAAGTCGACATCAATCAGCGCTCAATTACAGCAATTCTTCGACAAAATCAGGAACTAACATGGTTCTATTGTTTCGTGTGCTTGAACCCCAAGAGCAATTCGACCTCAAAAGCGCCCTCATTTGCCCACATGGCTCTAAAGTCCACCAGAACTAGGCGGCGGTGTCCCCACAACTGAGAAGTTGAAAGCAGGATTATCTCGCCCTCCACCTGCCGCCCAGATCGAGGCATAAGTGGCATACGTGTCCCAGTTCGAGCTCGTGTTGATCGCCAGCTCATGCCACGCGAACAGCCCAGCCGAGAGATCACTGCCCAGCATGGCATAGTTGAGGAACGGGTCATATGCCGAGGACGCCGAGTAGCCAGTGAACATGTCAGCTAGATTAGTCGTCACCCTGATCTGGTTCCGGTTGTACGGCGGCAGCTTCTCAACGGCGTCCCGCAGGTCCTGGTCGAAGAAGAGCTGAGACAGGTGCGCCACCTTGCCGCCAGTGTACGTGCCGTTCGGCAGCACCTGGGAGCCAACGTGGGCGATGATGTGCTGGTGCGTGGCCCGCATCTCGTAGTGGCCCGGGAAGTTTGTATCGAAGCGGACAACACCATCCGCGTCCGTCTTTTGCACGCCACGTAGCCAGCTTGTTTTAAGCCCTCCTTGGCCGCGGGCGCTCACGCCGCTGTACTTGCCCGTGCTGTTGCAGGACCAGATGTCGATAAGCACGTCCGCCGGCTGGCATGTGTTGATGTCGATGAATTGCAATTCGAGATGCATGGGGACCCCGGGGATGCCTTCACTAACGTTCTGCCGGACTAGATCATGTTTGGATCAGTACTTGTAAATCGGTAAGGCGACTCACGCGCACCGAGAGGATGGAGCCAGCTGCAGTGCCTCTCTGGGATAATGAAACAAGCAATGACACCACAGCGACATGGAACAAGTCATTTCTCGTGGGATTCGAGGTGATTTGGAGGCTGCTTACTGAGCTCTTGTGACACGAAGTACGGTCCGTTCGCATTGTCAGGGGCAAGAATGCAAGAAGCGTTCGCGCCGAAGATCTCTTTGGCCGGAGTCGACGGGTTGTATGCCACGAGGCCAGTCTTGTTGTGCTCTACCTCGCTCCACTTGCGGAAGTCGGCGGCGGTACGGCGGTGCAAGAAAGGGGCTGCGGTACCTCTGTCAGCGGTCTGCCTATCTACAGAGGATATCTTTGTGACCGACAATCAGCCAGGCCTCGTTCCTTTCGCAGCCGCTCGAAAATGGCTGCTCGCCTGGCAATGGCTTGCTCCCTGCGTGCCTTCACCTCGGGGCGGTCCGAGCACGCCTGCAGAGCCCGCGAGTTTATCTCGGCGACAACGTGGTATCTCGTCATCTCCTCCACGTGCGCCCGCTTGTCAAACAGCTCTTCGGGGTGCGCTGAAGCAACATTTGCCATCAAGGTAGTGGCCAACGCCACCAATACAGTCAGGGGAAGCATCATGATTTCGATCAGTGCTGTGCTGAAAACCGTTCTCGTGTGCTGGCCAGGGCTTGAAGAACACAGCAGACCGTTATGATGAAGAGCACAGAGGATATACTGGGAAAGTTGCTCCTATATATCATGTATCCCGTTATAGTGGTTAAACAATCTCGAAATTGTTTATAGGGTCATTTCCGGATAATCTCTAGCCGCGGTTATTCCGCTGTTCACAATAGCCCTAACTTTGGGAGTGTAGATCTCCATGGGTGTTGTATGCAACAGAGGCTGAAAATGCCAGGTGGAGACGCGGAGCGCTCAATTAAGACATGATTTGTCTAATACTTTGGCTCCTAATGGCTGACCAACATCTTGGCGGGCTTGCTTAGAACCAGGACCTTGGACAACTCATCCAAGTGGTCTCGCATTAGGTTAGAGTCCAATATCAGGTTCCCCTCACATGACAACCCAGCTCGCCCAAAATGCTACCCTATCTTTATAGGAGTAGGGACACAAAGGTCTAAGTGTTTTGGGTGGATGAGCTGCCCAGACAGAATACTTTATTTTTCATCTGCATGCATCTCGACTTGGACAACTTTCTCCGTGACCCGGAATTACGCTTCTCTGGAATCATTGCGTCAGATCATCCGCGAAGAGCGGGGCCATGCCATAGTTGCTTTTTCCCCCTCGTTAATTGAGTACCTCAACCTTGGAACCTCTGACAGCTGGTCAGCAGACACTCAACTGTCAGGGTTGAACGTTGCAATGGGAAGATCCTGCGGTTCATTTAATGAAGACAATTCTTGCTAAGCTTGGCCTTATTTCAGCAACCGGCCTCATCGAGTAGCATTGGTAGCTTCAAATATGTCCCTAACTACAGTGTGGTTTGGCGCGTTTAGTGTTCAAAAAAAATTATAGGGTGGGAGTGTTCAGGTCGCACTGGAGTAGAACTGCCCCGAAGACACGTTGTTGGACTCAGCAACTGGCAACAGCCGACCGGTTTCTTTTTTCTTTTTTGTTTTGTGCCCAGCGCATGTGTGATTGTGGTATTATATTCCCTCATTATGTTGGCAAGCTATTATATAGTGCTTGAAAGGATCTGTGCTAAAGTAAACCGAACGCTGTCTATTCTCTGATATCATCCATCTGCCTCAAGGATTTCCCTTTACAGACCAACCGAAACGCCATTGCAAATACCAAAGCAACACAAATTGTGTACTAGGCAAATTGTAACACTCAAAACCGTAGGTGGATGTTCTAGTACGGCTCACCAGCCCGCCCATAGCTGGCACGCGCATTGTACGGAGGTCCAGCCATGGCAATTTCGGAATCCGAGGCCTCAGCACTCGGAGTTGGCTTGGCTAGCGCGTACTTCGGGGAGTACAACAAAACAGCAGGGTCGATTGGGATGAACACAGCGACAGCGATCACCATGGGGACAGCATCCAGGCTGATGAAGTAGGCCTCGTGCGTAATGAGGTAGCCCCTCCACCCCTCCGCAAGCTCGATAGTCCTGTAAATACTCCGGATGTAGATCATGACGAAGCTGACCAGTACGGCGACAAGGACGAGCTTGAGGGCCTTCGTGACGGCACCGCGGAGTCCGGCCCGCCTGCTCGAGACGCGCCAGCAAAAGTCGCCCAAGAGCGCGCCGAAGAGCGTCATCGTGGCCAACTGGAAGGCGATGCCGCCCACCATTATATTTGAGCCACGTTGCTGCTGCTCATTTGTGTCGGCCATGGAAGCCATGGCGCCGCCCACTGCCTGGATGACGAGCGAGACGACGTCGGCCGTGCAGAAGATAATGGTATACCACTTCGCGGACAGGATCGACGAGGCTCTGCCCAGATCTCGGATGAGTTTGCCGAGGAGGACGTAGAGCGCGGCACTGAAGAAGACGGGGGCGATGATGAGGGTCACTATTTGAGATAGGAAGGCATCGCTGTTGTACGGACACTTAGCAGCCCAGGTTCTCGATGCCCAGCCTATCAATTCGGCTGGAAAAATGGCTACGTTAGAAACATGAGCACAAAGGATTATTAGAACCACGGGAACTGACTGAGGGCTCCTAACGCGAGCAGGATAGAAGGTGCTTTCCGTAATTGGATTGATCGAAACGTGTGATAGAAGAATGGCAGGGCGAAGAGAATGCTGAGGACGATGCCACCAGCGAAAGACGGTACGTAGGCATAACTCGGCTCGAGAAGGTCCGTGTAAGCGTAGCAGCCTGACTGTATTTCTCTGCGGAGCTCTTCGATCTCGGGCTGGGTCAAATTAGCGAACAGAGGCTGCGTCGACGACATTTTCGCAGTGCCTAGGGTAACAGTCCGTTAAAGAGCCGACCGAATTCTTTCACAGCGCTGTCAACCTTGAAAGTGACTTGTACGGTGCAGGACTTGAGGTCGACTTGGGTGTCTTCTGCTTGAGTATGCGAAAAGGTAGAGGCGCAGAAAAAGATCGTACAAGAACATCAGCGTTTCCGAACGAAGGATGTTCGCAGATTTATGTCTACTGTCGTATCTAGGAAGACCGCAGCCGAGATTCGTCGCTCCCATGTGCATTGATGCTGACGAGTAGTAATGGGTGAACCATGTAGGCTGAGCAAGCCACTGGTACAATTCTTCCTCCGCCGAGACGGATGCGATCCTGAGGATCCAATCCATGCTCTACTGATCCAAGACACCTCTGCTCAATTCCATTGGCTACCAGACTTGTGGGTTAGCGATCGAGCCAGGGACCAAGCGCCGTAGGACAATAGCCTAGACCCGTGAAGCTCAAAACGTGGCTTGCCTTATTGTACAGGGTCCTTTCGAAACAGGGCCTTTATTATACGAGCAAAGCGGGTCCGGTGCGAACAGCTTCTTTCTTGCGCGAAGGATTGAGTGGGTCGCTTGGAAGGGAGATTACGCATTGTGGCTTGGGCTGACGCCCTACGGCTGGGGCCAAAGCGAGCGCAGTCGACAAAGACAACGCAGAAGCTCACTCTGCCAGCAAAGGACCGGAATTCGGAGACGGAAAGCAGTATCCGGGATAATGTGTTTTGCCATAGCCGGTGGAATTGATGGAGACGCCGTCGCTGGGATTTCTCGGCTTCCACAGGATATTATTCGAACCATTTATCATCCCGGTACAGAAGGTACATATGTATTTGGTGCCCCTCTTGTGCGTGTGGTAGAGATTCAGCCTCTACATTTTTGAAGAGCCGGACAGTGATGGTTCAAGCAGAGGGTTGTCACAGAGCTCAGCTATGATGTCTGGGTTTCATGATCACATGTGCAAACTCAATTGGGTGTGGCCTTGGCCCCGTCTATCCTAGATCCAATACTGCCTCTCTATCAATCTGTCTTATCCAGTCCCCGCAAAACTGTCTTCGGACAGACAAAAGGTGGCGGAAAGCCTCGAGGCACACAGTCGCAACAATACTGAGACCGCTCCCAGGGCTTCTTCATCAGAACTTATCACTACGGTTAGTCGCTGCTACTCCAATGACGGCATTGCGATACTGACCTTCTTGTCATCTCCGTCCCCTAATTTCGACAGGTGGTCGGCGAGTCTCATTGCCAGTGCTGTTAGAGTCTTTGATGGATTCGCCTTTGGACTAAGTGGAAAGACTGAAAGATCACAGACGTAAAGATTATTTACGTCATGTACTTGCAGATTAGAGTCGACCACTCCCTTATATAGACCGCCGCAGCGGTTTGGGCGATCCATTCTCATCGTTCCAACTTCGTGGGCAACAGAGCCCCATTTCGCAAGTTGGGGCTCGTCCACGCCTTCAAACTCGAAAGTTTTTCGAACTGATTTGACAAGCTCCTTCAGTTTGTTGTCGAAGGCCTGAGAGGAGTCGAGCCTCTTGCGCTTGATTCGAAGCAGGGGCTTTCTGTAAATGACAGATGTGCAATCAGACCCGCTGAGAATAACTTTGCCAGATTCGTTCAGTGGTGCCTCGAACTCCAGCATGACGTTGAGCACGTTGACCAGGTCCGACTCCTTTGGCACCGGATTGGCTTCCCCTGTGGAAAAGCCATGGCCATAGAACTTCTCAGCATGAATGCATATTGTCAAAAGAGCTGGATTTCCATTGACCTTGACATTGCAACTGAGTTCCAGGGGTTGCTCCTCAATTTGTCCGTCCTCGATGCGCTTCCAGTACTTAGCCATCCAAATCTCATGGTCCGTAAGGCCTTGCCCAACAAACTCATGGTTCTTTTGGAAGTTGGCCTTGCCCTTCGTTCCACTTCGCAAAGCAATAGCGGCCGTATTGACTGTTCCCGCACACAAAACCACCTTTGTGTGCGCATCGACTGGGAGAGTGTGTATTCCTTCACTGTCCCTTAGTGTCAGTGCCTCAACTGTATCGCCGTCTGCGTTGAGACTGAAGTTGACAACCTCCACGCCACAGACAATCTTGGAGGGCTTTTCTGTTTTGTACATCTGATCCACCAACCAATCCGCTGTTGAGTAGGCCCCTTGAGGGAAATAATAGAGGCGAGACCCATCAGCGAACTCGGCCCCCTGAGGTACAGCGACTGCTTTGTCGTCCCGAAAATGCTTAACGGCGTTGTCGAGCTTGGCTTCCGCTGTCTTAATATCATCGCTGCCAGAAGCGTACGCAAAGTCACCCGGTGGAGAGTTTGCGAGAAGCCTGGCTGCCTTGGTATACCATCCCTCGCCAGTCACGGTAATCGTGCTGCCTCTGTGGCCAGGCGGGTCATCACCACCCACTTGCTGATGCGCAGTATCCCACAGAGATTGAGCAATCTCCGGGGGGAAGTTGGCCTTGACAACATCTTCGACAATCTCTGGAGACTCAAGACTCCAGAATAGACTCCGTCCCCCAATCCCATACCAGGGCTTGCCACCGCAGGCAGATGGATCCGGATCCTCTGATGAGGGTTCGGAAGGATCGGATGGTGCAAGGTCCCACTTTCCGGGGAGCATGTTGTAAAGCAGCTCATTGTCCCGACCTGGGGACTTTTGGCTTTCGTGGTCGAAGTGAGGTCGAGAAGTGTTCAGACAATGGGTGAGAAACTCAGTCTTGCCCCTTTCTATGACAAGAACCTTCTGATTGTTTTCAATCAACATCCGAGCAACAGCACCGCCACCCATTCCAGTGCCAACAATGATGTATTTGAATTTTCCGTCGTGACTGCATGAGTCTGAGCCGGAGCTCGCAGCCTTCTGTTGCAGACCCTTCACATAATCAACAAGAGCCTGGGCCAAAGACTGATCAGATTTTCCATTGACAGAATCGAGAAAGAGGGACTCAAAAAGTGATTCCATGTTCCTCTAACTTGGAAGAACGTTGATAAGGTCGATAATGGATCGCAAGGCGAGCAAGAGTGGTTCTGCGTTGCTGTGAGCAGTTAAATAGAGAGTTGCAAATAAAATTGAGCAGAAGATACAGCCTCTTAAATACCTTTGGAGTCCGGTTTCGTCGGTGAATTTGGGAAAACTTGAGCGAAATGCTATCATGTGCTTTCGGGAATGTAACTCTGATGATCTACCATGCGGGCTGATTGACATCAAATCAAAAAGCTTTCCTGGACACCATCACAGCTCACAATCCATCAATCATAGAAGCCCAAAGCAAACCATGAGCTACAGGGGACGGGCTGAAAATATGCATATAGGCAATAAGTGCCTAATCCAGCTCTTTTAGATGCCAATGGGGAAGCTGAAGATATCGGGAACACCGACCTTCCAATGGTTCGCCACGAGAACGCCGAGACTTAGATGATCTTAATCTCAGCTTTCAGGTGGGCTTAAACCGGCAGAGATAACGGTATTGCCATTTTCGGGTATACTTCTCGCTGGCACTGCTGGTCAAGCACCTAACTAGAGCGGCCACGACGTTCCAAGTTATACAGGCTATTAACACACAAGAAGAGCATCAAGCGTGTGAAAGGGTGGTCACCTTCTGTGTTCGCCTTGTACCACTCCGGAGCTCATGTAAAGGCGGTTGGCCAGAACTAGCATGAATAAGAGAGGCAAGGTCGGGGTAGATGCTAAGAGATTCTGATATATTCTGGAGCTGCCATAGTGTGAAGCTGGGGTCGTATTCGAACTTAATATCCAAAAAAAAGCTCGTAACTATCTCCACAATGGCCTTCCCTCCAGCTCGGATTGTCATATGTGGCCTTATTCGTGTAGGCACCAGACCGCCACCCGGTGTAATAGCTACGAAGAGGCCCTGCCACTCATTCACTCGTCGTTGAACTACCTGCAAGTCGACTGATGACGAGTCGGGTTTGAAAAGCACCCCAACATTCATAGTGTAAAGGGAATCTCTCCATGCTAGAAGAACAGCATTGCTGGCAGAAGCTTGACTTTGTGTTATATTCAAGAAAACGGATATTCGCACCGGCAAAAAGGGATGGCGCACCGGTGGGTCTGCTGCAGCCAATCAGAAGCGTTTATTTGACCCACCTTCAACTACACTTCACCACCCGAATAGTGCTTTTTGTAGCTGCACTACCTACTGCTTTGCAACGCCTCTATCGTCACCAACTTCTCAACGACCACCCTTTATCAACGCTTTAATGCATTAATTAAATTTTCATTAGGATTAATCGTTTTTACATTAAAAAGACCCCCTAGTCGCTCAGATATCAATTTTTCAGCATTGCGGTGATAGCGCAGCAACCTGATTACTTAGGTCTCAAGGCGCAGTGGCAGATTAACTATATCAACTGGAACAATAACATCACTATAGCAAACTATCATCAACTAGCACTTTCTAACCCTCCTAGCTACTTAAAACTTTTTCATGATTGATATAATACCTATAAGGACCTCAAGGCTGATTTAGATGAAGCCATGAAGGCTGCTAGCTTTGTAATGGTAACCAGAAGGTTAGAGGATAAGTAGGTGATATTAGAGTGCAGCTGAGGTGCTCAGCAGCCCTCAACTGCAACCACCACTAATGCCTCCACAATCAAGGCGGGCTGCAGCTGGCGAGCCCTTACCCATACAATGAAGGCAACATCTAGCAAATGGAAGCTTATAATCTAGGAGGGCGTATATACTTTATACGGCCCTTAGAAGGTCCCTGAAGCTGAGCGAGGCTGGGTGAAGTTATTATAACAACATTATAATCTTCTCGCCCGTATAGCTGCAGACCCATCCCTTGCCAAGCTAAAGAAACTCAAAGCAGCCCTCCGCCAAGAGTACCTAGAGGTGCTACTAGGGCCTAACACTATAAAGAATTGGCTTGCAGACTTTCAAAGGGCGAAGCAGGGCATCTACATACCTACCCAAGCTTTGCTGGACTAGCTTGAGAAGGAGGGCTGCTAGTATCATTAAACTGTTAACAATAAGGGCAACATTACGGGTATCTTCTGGTATATAAAGCAGCAGATTGAGTAGTTGCAAGAGCGACAATTCTCACGGGCTATCTCGCTTAATTATACCTATTCAACAAACAATAAAAAGATGCCCTTCCTTTAGGCGATAGCAGTAACCTATATAAAGAAGATACTACCGCTATTTTAAGGCGTTGTTAATAACGAGTGAGAATCTAGCTTCTGGTAGCTTCTTAAGCAGGTTAACAAGCTTCTCTACTAATGCGGAAACAACCCTCCAAGCCTCTTTATTACTAACTATAATACTACTCTAATTAACGCCCTTAAGCACCAATTCCCTAAGGCATACCATTAGCTATATATCTTCTATATAAATATAAACCATTATCCTTAACATTAAGAAGAAGTAGTATAAGCCGGCAATAATAAGAGCGATATTGGGAGGCCTGGAGGTAATGGCATCGGGAGCTCTGGAGGAAAATATTATAAAGGGTGCGGAAGCTGAAGATCTTGAAGAGGATGATAAGGACCTTGCTTCCCTAATAGCACTAGCGAGAGGGAAGGCTACAGTACCCTCCCGGGTACCTAATGAGATCCCATATATTCAAACAGCCCTCTTAAACCTTATTAAGTTTATAGAGTACTCTATAGATTGTGAGGTCTATAATACGGCTTGGCAATAGCTTCAAGAGATCTTCTTAGACCAGATAGCAATCCTCTAGTACCTTAAGACCTAGTATATTGATAAGGCGGAGGTCATCATCGCTAAATGGGCTGCCCACTCAATCTACAGAATCCTTAACTTCAGCTTGCATATAACCTCCTCTATAGAGCAATAGCACCACTATATAAAGACCTATCTGGGCCACAGGATGAGCAATCTTCTTTATCTAATGGAGGCTAATAAAGCTACTCTTAATGAGGCAGCTTGTGCCTTCTGTAATAAGGAGGGAAAGCAGAAGATAGTAGTACTTATAAAGTATAATGGGTAGAAGTGGCTTGGGAAGCTTATATAGTAAGTCGCTAGAGCAGCATTGGACCTTCTCGCGATAGAGCGCTAGAAGGCATTAAAGATACTTCAAAAAGAAGCCCTATGGGGGCACTACAGCCCTTCTAACTGCTACTATGCTATCTATAGTTAGTATGGCATTATCTATATGAATTATATTGCTAATAAGGAGGAGGCTTCCCTTCCCCTTAAGAAGAGCGACCTTCATGAAGCTTGGTACCTTAATCATAACCTCTGCGTTAATAACCCGCTCCTTAGTATACTATTGCTAAAGAAGGTTACCGCTATAAAGGGCAGGCCTCGGGATATCGCCACATTTGCTGGCAACAAGGAGGGCATCCTTAAGAAGCATAGGAAAGCCGTAATGGGCAAAAAGATAACCTCCAATACTACAAGTCTGGGTAGCAAAGCTAGGGATAAAATGAGGGTAATAACGGCTTTAGTATAGCGCGTGAATTCAGCCTTTAAGTAGAGCAACGTGACCCTCCAATCCCTAGATGAAGAGGACGCCTGTAGTAATAATACGCAGTATGCCGGCGTCCCTCTAAAGCAGCAGCCGGCAAGAAGGGTTATAAAGAAGTCAACGTAGTAGCCTCGGAAGCAGAGGGCGCTAGCAGACATTATGAAGACTTCAGAAGCTAGCATACCCTTAAGCACAAAGTTAGGGGCTAAGCGGCAGCATATGGCGGCTATTAGAAGCATTAACTAGTTGCTACGGGTAGATCTGATGGTTGGGGATATCATCGGTAATAATAATGGCAACGGTGGTGATAGTAACGATAAGGAGGAGATACTAAATAAGATTATAGTCTGTACGGACTAGATATGTAGCAAAACACTATTAATTTGAGCGATTGGCGCTGTAGCAGGCATCGTGATGGTGACATTTGCTGTAGCGGTGATGGGGACATACGGCTATATTGGCAAAAACGTTAAAATAATAGTGCATATAGTGTTTTTGGTGGTGCAAATTGTCTGTGCGTTGGGCCCCTGCATGTACCGGTGTACCATCCCTTTTTGCCGGTGCGAATATCCGTTTTCATATTCAACGTATTACCACTGATACGTTTAATGGGAAGTCAGAGTCTTCCGCGATTTAACTAGACACAGCAATCAGCTCCGGTAGGCGTTCCTCAATTGTTGATCGTGGGATCAGGCGACCACCGAGAGTGTTGTCGGTCGTGTACACCTTGGTAGGGAAAGTGTAGTCTTGATAATGGGTATAGAAGCTAGAGTGAATCTTAGTGTAAAACTTCGTGAGAGATATGCCGAAGCTTTCGAAATGTTGAACAAATGGAGTCAAAGCATCTTCGAGCTGGGATGGTGTGCCTCCGGGAAGTGTAGCCACGTCGAGAGAGAATGCTTGGTTATCGAACCCCCAGGACATTACTAACCCAGGGATATCGTTCAGGGTCAGAATATGGGTCTGAAACGCGGTGATAGCATCCCAATCAGAGTCTGAGTCGATATTAGCAAAGGCTAGAGTTGCCCCGGCTGTTGGCCCGTCAGCGTAGGCTTTGACCGTCAACGACAGAACCACAGCGTAGGTACCTCCTCCACCACCACTCAAAGCCCAGTACAGGTCGGATTTCTCTCCAGGAGAAGCTGTCAAGTGACTGCAGTCTATAGTTACTACCTCAAACTCCAAAGTGTTGTCGGAAGCTAGTCCAGAGCTCGCTGCCAGAGGCCCATGTCCGCCGCCTTGGACGTAGCCTCCAGCCAAACCAATGGCAGGGCAATAGCTACCCACAACACGAAGCCGGCGATCCGCTGAAGCAGCAAACGCTTCCGAGAACTAGGCGCTGGCACCAACCTTGAGGGCTGGTCTGGTGTAGTAAGGACTTCCGTGATCGACAAACGACATGGTGTTGAGATGATGTGTCCATAGCGCCAAGGATCCTCGAGCAGATGATCGCCCAATGTAGTCATGGCCCGTGTTTTTAATGGAAATCCGGATTTTGTTGTCTCTGGAAAAGTCGAGCCCGGCTATGGCAGTCTCTGGGCTATCCATGTCCAACGCGTAAACCGCACATGCAATGTTGCCGAGCGAGCAACCAGACCGTGGTGCCGAAAATGGACTACATGATTTATTCAGCCAGCACGGGACATGGTGTGCACTAGATATTCATAGCTATCAACGCTTCAGTATAGTATCGTATCGAAAAAGCAAGGTTGACCAACTATGTCAGCGGTGACGACCATGTACTCTGTATGGTGACACACACATCGCTTCCTGGTTCACTGTAGCAAGCAATGGCTTTGGGGATGCTCTTGATGAGTCTGTCTCCAGTTGTTTCGTTTAAACGAGTCCACTGCTCGTCCGAAGGCCATCCAGAATCTCCAGGAAGATAGCGGCAGGGCCCATTGGATCGTTGTGGACGACCAGCCGCTCCCAGTGCCAACGCAGCAAATAAAAGGGCAAGCCCGGGCTGGCGACCACGAATTCCAGCCATTGTGACGGTTGATACCCTCCAGCACTAGGGAGCGGTGTTGAATCGTATTATTTACAGGAATATCATCCGGGGGGGGGGGCCTCCTCCATAATTTGCGAGACCACTTATTGTGGACGGCTTCGCGATCACCCATGCGAGGGTTCGCATTGGAATCCGGACATGTTGCGTGACTGACAGCCGGACCAGTTACTGGTGAAATCTGCTCTCATACTTACAAGGCTGTTTCTGGTCCGCGTCTTTTCCACTGTTACCTAGGTACCCAAATAACCAGAGATGTCCTCCAAATGTCTCAAATTCGGGACACGTAGGGAATGCAGCTGAATCTCAAGTTGTAACACTGCTCAGGTGCCTCATTGATAGGTGGCGGCCATTCTTGTCTGATTCCGCGCCCAGATCCTTGCATCGATCTTGACTGCGCCAGCATTCCGTTACTTTTCCACGATCCTCAGTTTCCTATGCCAACAATTCTCAAGGGGCAGGCCCTTCTGCAAGCAGGTCTGAAATATCGCTGCTAATAAATAGGTGCGTAGAATCCAAACTTCCCAAAGGGATCGTACCTGGCCTTGAGGCGTCTCAGCCTCCACAGCCGCCAATCCTCGTAACCATACAGCGCCTCGAGGCTCTCATCGCCGTGTGCATAATTCACGTACGCATGGAGAGGCTGCCCGCTGCCATCCAGCAAGGAACGCCTCATCCTCCTCCCAAAGTCGGCCGCGATGTTGTCCAGGGTGGCATTCCCCAGCGGGTAGTACATGGCCGGGCTGGCCAGGACCTGGTTGAAGCGGTCCGGGTACGCCGTCTCGTCGGCGGGGACAGCCCCAACCGCCCTGGTCGGGTACGCCTCGAGGAGGACGAAGGAGCTGCGCAGTTCCGGCGGGAGGGTGCTGTAGACGTCCAGAGTCGCCCGCAGGCCCGGGATGTTCCACTCCCTCAGCGAGGCGCCGAATAGCATC
The DNA here is from genome assembly GCA_002270565.1 of Stenocarpella maydis. Classification (NCBI taxonomy): domain Eukaryota; kingdom Fungi; phylum Ascomycota; class Sordariomycetes; order Diaporthales; family Diaporthaceae; genus Stenocarpella; species Stenocarpella maydis. The sequence continues at coordinate 758,600 of NQMI01000004.1, forward strand.
GAGCTGCTGGACCCCTTGGCGCATGCCGGCGTGCCGTACGCTGCGCCTGCCACGGAGTTCATGCCTGTGATGTCCGTGGTGCCGGCTCTGATGCTCACTGGGAGCAGGGCGCGGACGCGGTCTGTATATACCGGCGGAACGGTGCCGCGGCCCTGCCAGATGAGCCAGAAGACGATGACTGGCTTTGTTTCCGAACCGAGTCAGTATGGGTTGTCCAGAACCACGCTTTCCGCTGGGTACAAAAAGGGTACGAGTACTCACATTCTCGGCATCCTCCTCGTGGCGAAACTCGAAATGTCCATAATGCGTCAACTCGACCGGCCGCGGCGACACCGCATCGCCCTGCAGCAACCCATTCGCCAGCCCGAACAGCGCCTCCAGCTTATCCTGCCTGAAGACGTACTCCTCGAAGGCCCATACTCGGCCCTGGCCCGGCTCGACGTCAAAGATGCGGTACCGGACCGAGGTCACGACGCCGAAGTTGTGGCCGGCGCCGCGGAGCGCCCAGAAGAGATCGCCGTTCACATTGGCAGAGGCGGTCACGGCGGTCCCGTCGGCGAGCACGACGCGGGCCGAGAGGATGTTGTCGGCCAGCAGGCCGTGCTGCCCCTGAAGCCAGCCGTGGCCTCCGCCGAGCATGGGGGAGACGATGCCCGCGCAGTCGCATGCCGTGGCAACTACAAAGCACAGCTATGTGTCAGTACACCGCTGTGGCAAGGCCAGAACAGAGAGACGGAAGGATAATGGCGTTCCCCCATACCGGCCTGCTTCCCCTTGGCCCACAGAGCCGCGATTACCTCGCCGGACTGCGTCCCGCCACCGATTGTCGCGCTCCTGCCGTCGTCGGAGACATGGATGTACGACATGCCGCGCATTGAGATGCCGATCCCATTCCTGACATTTCCCAGGTCCCATGTCTCGCCGTGGCCGCCTGTGATGGCAAGAAACGGCCTGTTGGACGCGTCGGCGTACAGAATCTTGTTTGCGTCATGTATCACAGTCAGCAATGTTCAGTTATCCCTGACGCGAAACATGCCACATGAACCTGGGAATACCGTGTTCCGAACATCCTGCTCTGTGACCACCCTGACCAAGGCATCCAGCTGTGGTTTCTTGGCCGCCAGGCTTACGGTACCGTTCACGAATCCTTCTGAGCCTGGGAGATATATGTCTGCATTTCCTGACAACAGGGGCCTCAGAGAGCTGAATGTCGTGTCAACCGGACCATGTATATCTCCCAGTGACCAGGCCGGGGCCGAGGAAAATGCCTGGATCAGCATGCATAGCGTTGCACCTGTTGTTTTCATAGTATCGTAGGGAGATCCAGTTATAGCAGGAGTTAGCAAAGTCTGTCAAGACTAGTGACCGTGATATAAGGAGCTTGAGAATGAAGCAACACCATCATGACGGAATCGGGCCCTCCTCAGATGCTGAAATCCCCTCCCGATTCCCTCAAGGTGACCCTGCAGTTGCAGCTCCGAGGGGTTCTCGACAACAGCCTGATAGATAACTGCTGGCGAGGGCGGCGCCATCATCATCGCGCATGTATTGATAAGCCTGCATGCAGCGGCATTGTGTCAGGCTTTATCGCTCGCCAGTGGGAGCGCTCCCAGCGTGCTGCACAGCTACCCTGCCTATCTCTCCAGGTCTCGGTCTGCAGCTTAGCGCCATGTTGTGAACCCTCGTGCATGTGAAGAGCCGATGGCGGGGTATAGCCCATTGCGTGTCTTACATGAGGTCAGCAAATAAGAAGAAAACAGTACGTGCTCACAGGAGAACAAGCCACCCGCGGCCGTGGGCCCCAAGTTTGGCAGTGGGAATGCCAACACCAGGTTGTTGATGTTTGGTGTCTATTCCGTTGGTAAACCCTTCACCGAGCAATGCAATGCCGCAAAAAAGTAGTAAAAATACAGCTGATCAGGATGGTTCCTTCTCGTGGTGTGACGGGGCCCCAACTAGGCCATCGTATCGTCATCAGAGCTTGTTGGTCTACTCTGTCCCCCTCGAGACCCCTTGCCCAGCATTTACAGCTCGTTTGCCTTCTTCTTTGCCTCACCCTTCAGCTCAGCAGCCTTTCCCTTGACTTGACCGGCTACCTGGTTGGCGTCGCCCTGGAGCTCCTGCGCCTTGCCAGCGGCCTCGCCCCTCAGCTCGGCGGCCTTGCCCTTGACATCGGCCTCGCTGGTTTTGGAGGCGACTTCCTTGACCTTGTCCTTGGCAACCGCTGTTGTCCCGTTGGTCAGCCTTCACACCTCGCACGTATCGCTCCGAGGAGAATCTGTGACGGGTGTTCTACTTACTTCCCAGCTCGATGCCTTCGACGATCTTGTCGGACACGGCCCGGTCCACCTTCTTCAGGCCATCCTTGGTAGCCTCAACAGGGTTCTTCTGCAGCTGTACCGTGGTGGAGAAGCTTGCCCGTGGGACGGCGGATGTGAGGTTGGAAGAGCGTGCGGCCGTGCGGGAGATGGTGGCCATGCGGCGGAACGTCATCTCGGTGAGGAAAGACATTTTGGTCTTTGGCGTTCGTCTATTGTGAAATGTGTGTCGTGAGGTGTGATGCTGCTCGGCAGGTTGGTGGAGACGAGGGCGATGCCGCCAAGTTATTATGGTGCGGGTTAAGGAGTCGGAGTGACAGGAATTTGCTCGGATGGGAATTTGCAATTCGAAAAACAAAGGTCGGGGAACGGTAGGTTGGGTGAAGTCAAGATGGAAAGGGAGGACAGACAAATATCCCAAGGGAGCGGGTGATGAGGGATGATGTCATGCCCACGATGACGCTTGAGGCTAGAACCACCTGCACTACATCGCGCAGGCACGCCAACATGACGTCTGTAAGTGGTTGGACATCGATCTATAACGCAGAACCAGACAGAAATGGCATATGATCGTCAAAACACGCTGTATCACATCAGCTTCTGCTGGAGGTCCATCAAGGTCGTGAACATCATCTCCTCCCTCCATGCATCCGGAACCTAAGCGCTGCTCCTAGCCACTGCATCACGCTTCACTGTGGGAGGAAACCGACCACTCATGTTGGGACTGATTTAACTACTTGTTGTTCATATTGGACTTGATTGAGAGATATATTTTGGAATATGGGGTCAATGAAAACTTTGTTAACCTCTGTCAAGGGTGGATCGTGTCCACTAGTAGTGTATCATGTGAGTATGACTCCTATGTTACGGATAGCATCTTTGTCCTCCGGCGATAGGTCTTCCTTGCCATTCTTGACCTTCTCATAGATGGCTGCCAGTGATGCCTGGCGAACTCGGAAAATGGTATTCCTAAGCTCAGATACCCTTCTTAAAGTCCATAACGAGCTCTTCTAGTAGCAGCAAGAGATGCTTGTCTTCCTCTTTGATCTCAACAATCTCATCAGGATCCATGAGCTTCATAAATTGAAATGCGCCCCTAGAGATCAACTCTAGACGATAGCCACAATGAGTGTGGTGGATGTATTTGCAACAAGTATGCCTCATTCCAAGGTCTTCAAAAGTCATCAACCGTAAAAGGTCTGAGATGACTCGTAACGTGGCCTCAGAGTCACGACTCAAGCGTGTAGTAACCTCCATGACTTTGAGGCTCGATCTGAAGTTGTTCCTTGAGAGCAACGAGATCATGGTGCACCCCTTGTGCTGCAAAAGCATGTGCATGGGTCGACTTCCGGAGACAATACAATTTCGCGAAGCATTGCAGCTGGAGCGAGCTGGAGCACGAGTTCTTTGAACTTGTGGCTCGGGGGCATTGGGAAGTACCCCACATACCAGCCAAGATGCTCTGAGAGCTGATGTATCAACCGGAACTGGCGGGTTTCATCGTGGTGTCCAGGCGATCCATTTATCTCACTGAGGAATGGGCCTGGTGAGACCGGCCCCGCGATCCTGAAACCAAATAGTGACTTCAAGCAGGCTTATGGTAATATCATGATGCGTAATCTGGAAGTGATGTTGTCAATTGCGCCCAATTTGGTACATGATTGTCATAAGCGGGCAGAAACCAAAATACTGACATTGGTGTGGCTGAATCCTGGCTGGGAAAGAGCCTCGAGTAGCCCAACAGGCAGTGAACAGAGAGTGTCAAAAATTGAACCAGGTGGGATCTCGCGGAATATTTGGGGGATGTCATTTGTAACGGCTGCAAGTCGTTCAACAACATCGAATGCGTTCTCTTGTAGAATTAGTTCCGTATCCGACGAGCCCTTCTCGGTTCCAATCCCTTGAAGGTGCGGGCAGCTAACTCATAGAGCTGTTTCCGGCGGTCCGCTAGAATGTGAACCAGGAAGTAAAGCTCCTCCGGAAAACGTTCTGGCTGTTGAAGTCTGAAGAATCCGTCGCTGTCTTCCGATTCGAGGTATATCACTGCATGACCTTCGGAGACAAGCTGTTTAACAGAGTTAATTTCACCTAAGAGTACCACATAATCAACAGCAGTCCTCCCGGAGTTATCTTTCATGTCGATAATACTCCTAACAGCTTCACCTGCCAGCTCAAAAATGAGTCGCATCCCCTTTGCCCCAAACTGTGCTGACGTGAATGGGAGTTTGATCCCAGAGCCCCTTCTCCTGGAGAAGATGGACGAGATCCTCTTTGCTTTTGCCTGACAGAAATTCCCTTATCTTGGCTTCTGACTTTTGCAATAAGGCATGAGATAATTCAAGATAGCTAATACCTCGGGGTTGTTAGCTAGAGTGTGCGGACCTGCAGACGATGACTACGTACTATCATATTGCCCCAAAACATGCATGCCTTGCTCCAGAAGTCTCAGGAAGTAAGGGCCAGGATTTAGCACCTCAGTATCGGTGTCCTCACGTGATCCGAAAATGCCGTTCAGTATGAAAACGTCGTTAAGGGAGAAAACTCGCAGACAACTTCCATCTGTCGACGGCCTGTGTTGTAAGATTTACTAGTTCTCATGTACATGGATGAGCGAGTGGGTATCATTGACGCCATACTGGCCAAGCGAAATGCGCAAATCAGCCAGTCCCTCGAGGAAGTCACAATATGCCTGTTCCACCTGTATTTCTGGTGTAAAGAAGAATAATATATAGAAAGGGCAGGCAATCTTTGGCAATATTAGCCTTGAATCTATCAACGGATAAACTCAACCTTGAAACACAGTAGATCAATACGTACATCCATTAGGTTGCGGCTTTCTATGTCAATGTCAGTGGGCCATGCCTGGCCGCTGGAAAAAAGACATTCCAGATCACGCAAGCAGATCCGCACTTGCTGTTGTGATTCTTCTGGAGAAGAATATCTATTCTCTTCAAAGTTGTGAGCTGTATCGCGGACTAGTTTGAAGGCCGGCGAGTCCGATGGCACCGTTGCGCGAATGGTGAAGGTGGGCTGAATCTGCAAATTTTCCAATAACGCCTTTTGCGAGTATCCAATCGAAATCCCAACCTGGACGAGATAAATAAAGATCCTGAGGCATCCCCCAAGGGATTTCCTGTTCTGTTCAAGTCGAGTGTGGTAGCACGGTCTTCTCCTGTCTTGCGCGCGCCTCCTGGCTCCGAAACAATTACAGCTTCTTGAAACGGGAGCCAAGGAAGCCATCTGCTGAGGTTCCGATGGCCCTGATGAATTGATGTCCTCCAATTCTCTATGGGCTCTCGATGACGAGGAAATGTCTGCCGTATGGCTGGGCACTGTCGAGCTTTCCGTAGTTTCGTGAGAAGCCTCATGGAGGTGTGAGTGTAGCACGAGCTGCAGGGACTTCTCAGCGTGGTCCGTGATGAGATTCTCAATTGTGTTTTGGAAGCTGTCGAGCTTCAGTGCCAAATCATCCCTTGTCTTTGACAACCCCATCTCGAACTTCGTTGCGAGATCTGGGAGAGCAGCATCAACATGTTCCTTGATGACCTTCGTTCCATCGAACAGTTTAGACGTAAGATCCATTGCCTGGGCATGAGAGTCTTCTCTCATGGCTATTTTGGGTCACTAATCATATTAGCAATAGCAGAAGGTGGTCGATATCGGTTGGCTCACAAGTTCAAGATCTGAAGGTGGTACAACAGTAGCAAATGCAGGCTATGGATTTGCTGTCTGAAAGTATCAACATGGCTTTGCAGCGAATGGGCTCACTTAGCCACACCATTAGAAGCCTAGGCTTTTGCACAAGGCACACCGGGAATCACACAGGGGTACAGCGCGCCATGTTGATCAGGGACCGCCAGTTTGATTTTACATACCTAGGTAATCCACGGCGATACGTTCTTCCTGACAGCATACCTCCTAAACTTGACCTTCACGGCCATATTAAACAAGTAATTCCTCAAATATGGGAACCAGAAAAGAGGCACTGTTGTCTAGAAGTGACACTGGGACACAGTGTGTCATGTACGACCAATCCCCAGGCCGTGTTATTGGGCTGGCAGCATCTATACCGGTATATACAGTCCATAGAACTCGTGAGCCGCATAATGCTGCCCTACAGCATCTCAATATCTCTGTGGAAAACCCACTACGTCGTGATATCATGCCAACATATCGCGAGAATAGACCACTGAACTATAAGAAAAGAATGTAACGCCACACCCTGCATAGTACCCCAAGCTTTATATCGTGACACCACATCTATTCCAACTCTTCTTCTCAAGACCCATCACTTACCCTTAAAAACCGGCTTCCTCTTCTCCGCAAACGCCCTCAACGCCTCGTCCCTATCCTCCGTCTTGACCACCCTCTCATACATCGAATTTTCCACCTCCTCATGCGGCCTCTGCACAGCCTGCAGCGCCGCCCTCGTAGCGACCGGCCCGCCCTCGCAAATCTCGGTGGCCAGCCTGACCGCCTCGCTCAGCACGTCGCGCCTCGCCGCCGACAGGACCTTGTCCGCGGCGGCGGCCCCATCCCCGCCCCCGACCTTCTCCGCGTCCTCCTTGCTCTCGGGGACCGCGTCGACGAGGCGATCCGCGATGCCCAGGAAGTATGCCTCGGGCGCCGAGACGCGCCTCCCCGTGAGGATGAGGTCCCTGGCGCGGGCGATTCCGATGAGCGCGGGGAGGCGGTAGGTGCCGCCCGCGCCAGGGATGATGCCCAGCCTCGTCTCGGGGAGGCCGACGACGGCATTGGAGGAGAGGACTCGGAAGTGCGTGGACAGGGCGAGCTCGAGGCCGCCGCCGAGGGCGAGGGAGCTGATGGCCGAGATGGTCGGGATGGGGAGGGCGGAGATGTTGGCGAAGGTCGAGCGGAGGAGGGCGAGGAAGGCGTCGGTCCTAAAACAGATGTGAGAGGTCTGTCAGCTAACAGCAGCTACACAGACAGTCGAGCAAATGGGCGAGCACAGAACCGGGGGGGGGGGAGCTCCCTCTGCCCCGGATTTTAGACGGGGTGATGTCCCCCTCGTGTAGGAGATCACGGAGGAGACACGTACTCTTCTTGTGAGAAACCCCTCCTCTCCTTGAGGTCCGCCCCGGCGCAGAACGAGCTGTCGACCGCGCTGGCGATGACCAGGGCCCTCGTGGGGCCCCTCTCGTCCAGGCCCGCCGCGCCGCCGAAGCGCCTGTTCCAGCTCTTGGCCGCGAGCTCCTCCCCCGTCGCGGCATCGTACTGGGCGTGCACGTCGTCGACCTCGCCGCGCAGGGCCGCCAGGAGGGCCCTGGAGATGGCGTTGCGCGCGGCGGGGCGATTCAGCTCGAGGACGCGGATGTGGCCCGTGTTGGGCGCGGGCAGGTTGGTAATGCGGATCAGGGGAGCTGCCTCGCTTGCGGTCGAGTAGCAGCACCTGCTGCTGCTGCTGCTGCTGCGGGAGCAACGGGCGCCGGGGAGGATGGCCCGGAAGGGCCTCTGCGCGACGATCGCTCTCGGGCGGGGAGGCATGGTGGGTGGTGTTCCTTCTCTTCCGGGATTGCCAACGTCCTTGCGGGCTCTTGGGTGGAAGCTCAGGAGAGAGGCAATTGGGACGGTAGAGGTCCAGTGTACCTAGGATCGAGGGGCTCAACGGCGACACCAGAAAGCTCGCGATGACGTCTGGCTGGAGGCGGCTACCAGCGGGCCACTGCAGCTACCCCGAACCCTCAAATCGGTTGCCAGAGACTCGGAGGCATTCCCGGCGGGGGAAAATAGGGGGGATGTAGCTACTCCGTAACTGTCTCAGCTCTCAGCTCTCAGCTCCGGCCTAACCCTGAACGATTCCAGAACACAGGATAGTGTGCCGTCCTTTGCCAATTTGCAAACCCCAAGAGGGATTGAATCGTGATAGTATACTACACTACTGTCTGGCAGCGGAACCCCCCGGCGGCCTCCAGCAAACAGGCTGACCTGGCTGGCCACAGCTTGGCTCGTGTGCCCATTTCACTTCTGCCGCTCTGCCCACTGCGCAGCTGACCTGCCCGGCTGTGGATTGCGATAGCCCTGGATTGGGTCAAGCGGCCCCCGCCCCAGAGGTTTCATGTTGACATTCCATCACCAACCACGAGGAGTTTACCGAGAGCGATCGTCATGGGGCGGGGTCTGGTGCCCTGTCAAAACGTCAAGACGTCAAGACGTCAAAACGCTGACCGTTTGTCTTCATGCATCCCTTCTTCTACACCATCTAGCGTACACCCCTCCGGCCGTCCCGTTCGCTGGACAATGGCAGGCCGAACCGGGAGCGGACCGACGACAAGAAACTCTAAAAATGAACACACACGCGCACACCCCCGTTATCTAACACGAGGCCAAATCTCCGTCCCCTTCCCCCGCGATTGCCAAGGCCCGGGACACCGCCCTGCGAAGCGTGTGTTGGTGTGGGACCAGCGATCTCGCGGGCATGTGGAGAGGAGAGGAGGCTGCTGCTGTTCGCTTGGGCGGCAGGTTGGTCGGGGCGCGCGAAGGAAGCGGGACTCTGCGGTCTCGTGCGTGAAGATCTGGACCTCTGCTACCGGCTCGCTTGCTGCGGTTGCCAAGTCACTTGATGATGAGGAGACGGGGTGGGATGACCCTGGCGAGACTGGCGAGAGTGAGCTATCTGAAATGCCCCGATTTCATTGCACGGCCAGGCCGCACTGCAGCCCAAGCTGTCCCGTCCGGGTCCAGGTCCGTCTGGACCATACATACCTACCTACATACATACATACATACACGTGTAGTTGTGCGGACGGCATATAGGATTCCAGATTTTGCCCTTGCAGCGCTCATTACGAACCAGCCACCGTCAGCTCTTCTTCGTGGTACCATTGATACCCTCGATGTTGCTCGGGGGGGCCTCGGAAGCTTGCTGTTCGGGTTTTTTGCCCTTATTGTTTTGCTACTGTCCTGAAATTGGTCAGGATATAAAAAGCAATCGCCAACCGTGCACAGCTGGACGTGCGTGCGCCGCGTTGGGTGCTGGGGCCAAATTGGCACAGCAATTATGGCCGTTTCCCCAGGGGCAGCAATCAGACGCATATACGTACGGCTGCGGCACTGTACGTACTGTCAAGGATGGCCACGCAGGCTGGCAGGACACTACGAAGTACTATGTATATAATAGGGCTGCGAGATACCCAATCCTCCCGGCCGCCCGAGTAGCCGAACACGGGGCTTAGGTACCCACAAGAATCGCAGACTATTGACGGGAGAAGAAAAGTGTGTGCCATTCACTGCTTCACAAAGTCGTGAAGCAGTATCAGTGGCCGTGTAGGGTTGCTTATTACATAGTGAGAGAGAGGCGGCCCTGGCTCCCGAACCAGCTGTCGCAAGGGGAAAAACCTGATTAAGCCCACGAAATCCAGGAACAGCAAGTCATGTTCGTGGTTGGCTATCTCGGGTGCAATTGTTCATCGAATCTTGTTGACGGGAGGTTGGGGCCAATGTTGGCCCCGCTAGGCCGTGATGGCCGGGCCCTTACGGTCGGATATGCAGCGGCCGAACAGCCCGGGCTCAAGGGCCTGCAGAGGGACTTGTTCCTCCCAGGCCGTTTGGCCGTTGTCTACAACCAGTACGGAGTATGTGCGACAGGTGGCCAGGCTGTTGCAGGCCGCCCATGACAGCAGGCCCGGCCGCGGCCGTGATCCGTGATCCGCGATCCCGTATAACTCTATGGTTGCCGCAGCTTTGTGTTGTATTTCGGGGGACTTTGAGAAGCAGGCAGGCGGGCAGCGGGTCCCTTGGCTTCTTTTCTTCTTATTTTTTTCGAAATTTTTCTTTTGTCGATCTTTCCTTATTGTCGCCTTCCCCGCAAACGAGCCAGCAACACAGTGAGAACAACAATGACTCGATGGACCGACCGTATTGCAGGGCTTGGTCTAAAAAGGGGGGCGCTCCTGCTGTGGACAGGCACTGTATCGGACACCTTGTAATTCTTCCATCCAGCGTGTGTGTCGGGGTTGAGAAATGACGTGGCTCTCAAGTTTGTGGCTGTGTCCGATTGACGTCTCGAAGCGATATTGTGCTGATTTATGCCTTGAAGCTACCAAGACCCCCTGCCTGGCAGAGCTCGGGGGTATGAGCCTCATCGACGGACCCCAGAACCAAGGGTCTTCTTTCCCCCTCCCCAATGCAATCGATCAGTCTCTTCTGGTCGCTATTGTGCGTGTGATCGGTACGAGATGTCGTGTTCGTGGTTATGAGGATTGATACATACGATGTAGCTAGCTGCTGGTGGTTGGCATTTTGCAGCCAGCCAGTCATCATCCGGCCTCCTGGACACGCACGTAGCGCCAAAACAACGCCATCAAGCACCATTTGTACAGTCAGCACGACACGGTCTGCCAAACTACTGCACGTTCTCGTCGGCTGCAAGTCGCCTGTGTGCCTCGTATCGGCAGCAGGCGTGCAGTATTACCTTACCGCACCCTCCCTCCCGCACCTCACCCCCCCAATCCCTGCACTAGATTTTACCGGCGCCCAGGATCCAGGACCAGGACCAGGAGCAATGAAGGCATCGATCTTGGACGGGTTCAAACGAGGCTGCGACGTACCCTTTTCGGATTCCCTCGACCGATGACGACGTGCCGCTTGCCATTTTCGGCCACGAGAGCGGTCTTAGCAGCAGCAAAGGAAGCCAACAACGATGGTTGTAGTTGGTGAGCGGATCGGTCAGTCGATCATATGGGGTGGAAGGGGGGGGTGGGAAACGAAACACCCGGGTGACGGCGACAGTTTGAACGACAGCAGCCATTCCCGATTCATTGGTGTGGTGAAACGAAGCGCGGGCAGACGGACGATCGCACCATAGGAAAGGAGAGGGTGTTACGGCGCAAAAACGAAAAAAAAAAACCAAGTCAAGCTGCGAAGGAGGGGAACACGGGTGTCCGTTACACTAGAGATGGATAGATACACGACGGTGGGTAGTATGTAGAATAACAAAGTGCAGCCAGCACGTTGTCCGACAGTAACTCCATAGCAGAAGCCGAGCAGCGTCGAATTTTGCTTTTGGAATTAATCAAGCCGTATTAAATCTTGGGTCCGAGGGTGACAAGGCGCGTCTCACGGATAGTTATCACGAAACAGCCCATCACACACATGTCGAGAGTAGATAGCTTGGATAGTTGACATAGTACCCAGGTAGTCTCTGCCGGGCCGTCTTCCAGCACGACAACCGTCTAGGTAGTAACGTAAGCGTCCTGCCGTCGGGACGCTGGCCTCGCCTGGCCATGTGCTAGCCGCCTCGCGGAATGCAAATGTCAATCAGCAAGCCCCAGCCCAGCCTAGAGAGCCGCACGCCCAGGTGGCAGCGTCAAGGCGAGGGAGGGTGGGGAATAAATATTGTTACCGCAGTCGACAATAGACAAAACTTTATCCGTACATAGTATACATAGTATGTGTCTGCACGCGCCAGGTCAACTCGCACCCCCACAGAGCAGTGGTCGTGCCACCCAATCTTGCGAGTAATTCTTGGACGTGGTCAGGGTTTGATGAAGACAAATCTTGTGGACCTTGGGAGCAGGCCGGTCAGGTACGACAGGCACTTGCAATGCTGTTATCGAGAAATAGTCCGCCAGGCAGCGTGTGGCACTGCTTGCTAACAAGACCCTATCGCGTAGGCTGGACAGCTTTGGGTATTCTTACAACAAGAAAGGGGGCGGCGAGAAAGTGCCAGTTCAGCTGGTGTCAACTGGGACGGAAGCTTGTGACGGAACTGAGGATTGTAATGTGCAATATCCTGGGAAATGTGCATCGTGGTTCGGCTGGGAGAAAACGTTCACTGTCCAAAACCTACCGAACCGGGCAAGCACTGGCCGGGTAGCGTCTCTGATGCTGGCCAATGATGACGGCTTGCCCCTGGAGCTAAGATTGTGTCTGTCCGTCTCATTGGCCAAGTTGCACCCTTGATCCCCACTCTGCTGCGCTTAAAGCTGTGGTTGTGACAAGGATGACCAGGCGGCAAAACGGTGGTCACCCACTCTATGAGGAACAGAGAGACAGGCAGACTGCCAGACAGACAGGCAGGCAGGCAGACAGACAGACAGACAGACAAGAAACTGGGAGAGAAGAGAAGTTACTCCGTAGAGAGTAACTCAATGTAGGCAGCACAAAAGACCGGACGGTGATGACCTCAGAAAGAACACGTGAGACCGAGAGTGAATTGGCAGTCCTGGCACTGGCAGACTGGCAGACACGACAGGGTGACATGGCGCAGCGAGCCAGTCAGAGCCCACCGTTTTGTTACGTACACTATATCGGATAGGATGGTCCCGTCGTAATCTCCCCTTTGTTTTCCTAGTGGCTCGTCCCTTCCATCTGTTTGCCGACGCCGACTCTGGCCCCTGCCGTTCCAAGATGTGCTAACGAGTACGCAGGTACGTACACTACATAGTACCTAGGTACGTACTCCGTACCTTGCAGAAAGAGGGAAGCTGGGCAGGAGGAGTGAGGAGACGAGAGGAGACAAGCCCGAGTCTCACCATCCTGTCCCTGTCTCTCCTTCTTTTCCTCCCTCACACTCGCACCCCCAAGCCCAGCCCAACCCAACCTTGGAAGACCAAGCCCCAGCCTGCTCGTGCTTCGTGCTTGTGCCGCCGCGCCCACCGCCATTCCCTTCCTTTCCCACTGGTTCCGTCCAGTCCATTTTCATCACACTCTCTCTTTTTGTCTATTTTGATCAATCTTCCATCTCGTCATTCTCAACCCACTCATTCAAGCAGACCACAGACACGACCATTCAATCATTCTCCCCCCTCCACAACGGCAGCTCTGCAGCGCTACACAGGACAGAACACGTCAACGAGATAGCCTCGAGAGCGAGCGCTGTGACCCGGTGACACTCCGCCAGCCTCAGAGTCACTCGTTTCTCGCTCCAGTGCGGCTTCTTGTGTTTTGTTTCCTAGTTTCAGATCCAGGGCCTGCCTTTTTTTTCCTTCCCTCCTCCCCTCCCCCTCGCCCTCCTACCACACACTCCTGGTACACACTCACTCCTGTACCAATACGGACAGCCGACCACTTCAGCCGACCTTGACCTCCCTTCCTGACAAGACTCTCGCCCCCTACCTTGCGACCTCGACGTTCTATTTCCTTCCGGATTCCACACCAGGCTGGTCTCAGCCGTCGACCAGCAAGGCGGCTCATCCCTCGTTCTACAGCGGCCCATCCCTTTCACCACCAACTCCACAGAGAAAGGCCTTATTTCCGCCGGGGACTCATCAATGTCATCTCCGCTCTAAAACCAAAAGGGAGACTGCAGGATATACTAATCCAGGAAGTGGAATACCCTGAACCGAAAGAGCTCACAAAGGAAACAAGACTGCGGCATTTCGCCCTCGATTGTCCCATCCTTTGTTCGATCTGCTGTCTATTCTTACTCGCCCAGCCACCCGGGTACCCCGACGAATACCTCGTGGCCATCTCCAGTCGACTCTGCGAACAAAGCCTCGCTCCCACCGAGGCCGACCGTTGAATCGATCATTGAAGTCGTCCTTTACCGACCAACCCGTCGTGACCGAAAGGCCGCGACAGCACCTTTGCACCAAGTCGTCGGGTTCTCCTTTTCGTCTTGGGTCTCATTCTTCGGTTCCGGGTTCCGACCTATCCGACACACAAACCAACTCGTTTCATCACAACCTCCACATTCAAAATGAAGACAACAACAATCCTCGCAGCGGCAATCGCCAACGCGCTGCCGGCACTCGCAGCCACCCCAACATCCGCACAACTCGAAGAGCCATCAGCCGCACCAACGCTCGGAGCCCAGGTCGTTCAGGGCTGCTTCAGTTCGTGGGGCAACCTGATCTTCAACTCGACGCCAAATTTCAACACAAAGAGTGCATGTGCCTACGATCTCTGCTATGCCGGTGGCTTCAAGGTCGCCGCAACGTCGGGGGGAAACGAGTGCTACTGTGGTAACGAGTACCCACCAGAAAACACGCTCGTCAACGACTCCAACTGCAACGTGCCCTGTCCTGGCTACGGTGTTCAGGCGTGTGGCGGCATCAACTTTTACACAGTTTACAACACTGGTATCATGCTCTCTGTCAAATATTCCCCCGAGAATAACACATCTCCTTCCGGCTCATCCACCCCGGGTGTGGTTGCATCCTCTACCGTCATCTCAGGCGGCCAGACCAGCGTCGTGTACGTGACCTCGACGCCGACAGGCGATCCAGAACAAAAGGGCTCCTCAAACATGGGAGGGATCATTGCCGGCGTCGTGGTCGGTGTCGTCGTTCTTGCAGCAGCGTTTGGTGGGCTCTGGTTCTTCATGCGCCAGAAAAGGAACCGAGAGATCGAAGAGGAGCACCGACGCAACGCTGCCGTCAATGCCTTCATGGGCGGAAAGCCACCTGGCAGCAGTGGCGGTTACTCCATGGAGACCGACACCCGCCTGGACCCCGTAATGGCCCAGCGGAGGATGAGCAGTGGCAGCATCGCCGACAACCAAGATTACTCGCGACGAATCCTACGGGTATGCTTCTTCATAATCCAGGTCTGCTCTGCTCGGGCTAACAGTTTCATAGGTTACCAACGCGTGATGACGTTCCCCATTTACGACGAACGATTATTGCCTGTACTCTACTCTTCCATTGGCATCTTTCGGCGTTTGGTAAATTACTCTCATGTCACCGATCAATCAACCACGCGACGAACCCTTCGGCGTTTCTCAACTGGCGCAAGGAACGCAACATATTTGA
Source organism: Stenocarpella maydis (assembly GCA_002270565.1). Taxonomy (NCBI): domain Eukaryota; kingdom Fungi; phylum Ascomycota; class Sordariomycetes; order Diaporthales; family Diaporthaceae; genus Stenocarpella; species Stenocarpella maydis. The sequence goes on from NQMI01000004.1 coordinate 773,631, forward strand.
GGTCACGAACAGGCCGTGGCACATTCCTCCTAGGCGCCCGTTGCCGCTTCCTATGCCGTCCGCTCCTTGGCCGAATCTTTCGGCACTTCTTCGGTACGCCTCCGACACGTCTCGTTCCCTGAGCCCCGGCCCGACGACGATGACGACTCTGTCGAGAGTACCATTTTTTTCGTCACTACGATTACCTTTGTGATACCACTATTTCGGAGACATGGTGATGGCGTGGATACGGAGTATTCAACCACACCCTAAAAAACAGGGGTTTGTGCCGAGACAAGGCAACCCTGATGCATCTATATTTATTACTTGTCTGGGCGGCTGGCTTTTGGGAAATTGGGTGCAAGGGACGTTAGATCGGGGACAAATAAACCCAGATTGAGCGGGTACAGGCTGGCCGCTCACTGACCGGTTTGCGGGGAAGCGGCTGTAAAGCGCATATATGGGCCGGGATAGGGTAGGAGAAATTGCGTCTGTCTTGAGTGAGTGCCGGATGTTCTACGTGGATGGATCTATTGCTTCAAACCACAGAAGTGCGTCCATCTCGACAACCCGAATGTATTAGTCTTCAACCTGTGCCGGGGAAACACCTTGGGATGTCCGAGACAGGTAATTGATGGATAGACATACTTTTTTTTATTTCTTTTCGGACAATTCTATCTTCATCCACAAGGCGGAAGGCGACTGACTGCTGTTGTTTCTTGGTGGATCCTGTCAAGTCAGCTTGCCCAGCTGAAGCCCAAAGCAGGAATGCAACCTCGAGCAACTCTGAGCATGCTGACCACTGACTACTCACCGTCTTCAACGTCGACTTGGATCCCTCACCTAAACCTGTCTTGTACTCAACGTGTCTCAGGTTTAATCTCGCAGCTGAGCGCCGTCACACAATCTCCCGAGGGCTGACGCCTCGCTCCACCGCACTAGTACAATCCTCGATCCAGTCTCACCGTCGGTAATTGTTGCAATGGAAGCCGAGCCAGTGGCCGAGGAGGACGAACTAGAAGAGCATCTGGGCATCCCTCTCGTCCCCCCCCCCCGGGTGCCTGGCGTTTGCTGGGGAGGATGGATTGGGATAGGGTAGGATGTGACCATGAGGGCCAAGGCGAATCTGAACTGGGTCCCCGGCCGGGGGATGGGGAGGGGCGAGAGGGGTTTTCGACTTCCCCGGAGCCGGAAACGCGCGGAAACACAGGGGTCGTCGACCTGGCCGCGTCGCTTCAGACGAGATGCCAAAGATGTGGCTACCTACCTGTTCTGGGCAGGTTGAGAGAGACTGGCAGCCATGATAACTTTGGGGGGGGGGGGAGGGGATGGGGGTTCAACGGTGGCTGCTCAGAATAAGGCTCGAGGTCCCGTCCGGGTGAGTCCCTCGGGCATAGGTTACCATCGCCATAGCAGGGCACGGCGGCACGACAAAATGGCTTATTAGCCCATGGGGGAAGAAGGGAGGGGAGGCTGTGTGATGCGTGTCGTCACTGCGGGATGTGGTGTGGGGCTGGCAGTGGTGGGCTCTCGCTCGAGTTTTTGTGAGATGAGGGAGGGCAACGACACGGCGCCGGCACGGCATCGGGGCGAGGGTGCGAGGACCCGAGGCGTTTGCTTCTTACGGGATCAATAATGGGTGGACCCGATATCGACCAGAGAACCTGATTGTTGACGCCTGCCAGGTGCCTGGGCTCCGCCCGGACCTCTCAGACGCCGAGGGATGAGGTAGTAGAGGGCTAGTAGGACACTATTGTCTGCAGACATAAAATTACATGCAAATGGTTTGGATTAATAAGTAATGTCCAGAAAACACGAGTGATCAGGTCTGAGGTGATGGTTTTGTCGTTGAAGCCGTACCCGTGTGGCCTGCCCTGTTACGGACGCAGGCATGCACGACATCTGCAGTGGACGAGCCGATATTGGACTGGCACATAACATTATTGACAGATTGGCATCTCTCAGGCGAGGCCTTGATCCAGACTGCAAGATCATGTACTTGCTTCCTCATATCAACAGGCGATGGTCTCGTGGTTATTCGAGTGCCCCGCCCGGAATCATCACATCTCGTTCAACCTGAGATTCGGCCGAACAGGCGCAGGTCGACCACCTCGCCAACAAATACCGCGACACACACATGGCGAGCTCAATTCGTGCACGGTAAGGTGTGCTATTCTTGGCGTTCAATAATAAGGCAGTTGTCTTGCTCGTCAAGGAAACTCGGCACGCATCCCGCTGTTCGCGTGTGACCCGACGGCCGGCAATGCCCGCGGTTTTTTGGCGACATCACACACACCCGCCGTGGTGCAAACCTCTCCGGTACGGGTTGTGCATTTCCTGGATACCACCGACTGCATTGTATCTGGGAGGTCTTCATGCCACTCGGCTCCATGTGGTGGTGTGTCATGGTATTGATGATTTGAAGGAATGTGTCTTGACAGGCACGTCAATGCTATGATATTCGCAAAACCTGCTCATCAAAACGCAAACAGGGTATCTGTAAGCGACTCAGTACAATTGATTGATACTGTGTCAATCCTACCATTTGATCAGAAGTGGGGACCCCGTTGAAGTCTCGGAGGCCGGATCTCGTCGCCTGTGGCGGCCAGACGTTATTGTGACAGGCTACACGGGCTCTCTGATGTCTCTGGGGTTTTAGATAGCAGGAGATCCTCCGCTGGCGATATGCAAATGCTTGTGCTTCGTGCTGTTCCCGCGAGGGTGGGGGGGCTGTAGGTTCAGGTTGTCGTCTGGCTTCTGAGCAGAACGCCAGCGCTTGTTGCATATGTACACATGTAGCTCCAAAACAATATGGGGGAGCGTTGTATACGAGGTCGATACCGACATCACACTCCAGCAAGGCGAGCTCGCCTTAATAAAGAGGATTAAATAGCCTCGACCAGCGGATGTAACCAGCCGATGATGACTTGGGGGTGTTCAATATTGTCCAGCCGCGCCCGAGACCGTGATCCAGGCCAATTCGAGGTGAGTGCAGGCGATTGTGTACCCTGATCTACTGGTGTGGGACCACAAGGCGAGACTGGGGGCCTGGGGAGATGAGCCAACAGATTGGGCCGGCGTGGGACTTGACAGGCAAACCTGCAGACCGTTGTGTCTCGGGTGGCAGCATATACCTCGCCAACGGTTCGCTTGGGGGGTCGACCATGTCAGTTTACTCACGACTCCATCGCTACATCACGATTTTATGAAGACCAAATATATGCATACTGTTGTGGACTTTCCTCAAGTATAAGAGTCTGCCTCGGGACAGGCTAAATTTCGAAAGGAAGCCAGCGGAACCATATCTATCTCTAACTCACAACCCTCGTTCACAATTTGCAAGCGCCCCGGAAGCATATCAGTCGAGATCCACAAGACAAAGAATCTGCCAATATAGAAACGAGACTCCAAAGGACACTCGACCTCCCAGAATGCAACTCATCGCCAAGATTGTGCTGGCCATTGTCGTTATCAGCAGCGCCATGCTTGCCACCGCTCTCCCATGCCCTGTCCCACAGGTTTTGCCATCGCAGGGGGATCCGGGCCAACCACCCCAAGGCAAGATCCCCCACGCAGTTTGAGTGAGCTCCATCACCATCCAAAGGCCATGCTGCAAGAATTTTCACCGTGTGAGTGGCTCAATGCCCACCTCCATGCCCCCCACCGCTTTTCTTTTCCCCTACAGGTTTGTTGGAAATAGAAACATGTACTCACTGTTCATAGGGATAGTGCATGTTTGCCTGAGCAGTTTATTATGGCATGCAGAAATTTTATGATGGCTCCTATTCAGAGCGGTTTAGGAATTTGACGCAGGCTACTGGTACGGAAGATGCGCAAATACGTCGTTGTTAAGGTGTAGCCATCGCCTCGCCCGGATTGTGAGAATTAAAGATACCTTTACCTCCAGAGAGCAGAGTGCTGGCTTGAGTTCACGAGACCTGTAGCACAGAAAATTTATGTATACAGATCTACCCATCCTCTAGCTGTACCAGCCAGCTCTCGTAGATTTTCTTGAAGGCTTCAGCATGCTCTAGAGCTGGACAGGAAGTCACAGTATCAAGCATAAATACCCCGTGAAGGAACAAGCAATATTCTTTTCAATAAAACTAGATGAGTTTGTGCATAGCTTATATGGTGCGACTGCTGCCGACTGTTCCTCCATAGCCACTCGATGGGCCACTTAGCCGTCATCTTTATGACTGGGTAGAAAGTTCATCATAGTGGTATTCTATACAAAACACTCATAAATCTCAAGATAGACTGGCAATGACTGAAAACCGTCAAACAATATGGTTGTGTAAAAGAAATAACTAAGGCCGTGTCAGTGAATTGTCCTTTCGACTGGTATGTATAGCATGCTGAGACCAAGTATGAGAAGCAAGCAGCATCTGGCTGATAAGACTATTGTGGACGTCTTGTATATCAAGTCACAGCCCCATAATGGTCGTGTATGAGCGTCCTGGGCAATCCTAAAACTGGTTCTCTATGCTCTCGTAGTGGCTTAAGCCCTCATCAGATCTAGGTATTAGCTACAGATTGTTCTTTTGCTGGGGAGAGTATTTTATCGCCCGACCAACTATCTGTATATTATTCGTAATAACTTTGTATTGCGCGTTGCGGTAAGTTCCTCCCTCTCCTCTATGTTTGCCCAGCTCTCCGCTCAGCTTTGGAGTGGTTGTAGCAAGAATGCATCTTTCGGTGCCTAAGCCCTGTACCACATGAGAACACTGCCACGTTGATGGCATCAAGCCCCCACGTTACACAGCAACACAGCCTTACCGATCACAAGATCTATAAGAGCAGCAACGCTTCCCAGAACAGGCCCGCTCATTTCCTGTTCACCAATCCCCAGAAGTCATCGAGTTTACCAATGTTAGTCACCTGCCACAAGAAAGAATATCTTCCCTTCAATCCGGCAACAGTGGTTTTTTTTTTAAAAAAAAAATTTAAATTTCCTTTTACACCTGTCCACTTATTAATGGCTGCTGGTCTGATCCTTGGGACAGTCACTGCCGTTGGACACCATATTTTTGCCACCACAGTCAATGGGCTCGCAGTCCAGAGCAGCAGCCAACGGGAGTGGTACAGTTCGATTGTCACAGGGCTTGCCTTTCTGACTAGAGAGCCTCCGCTAGACTTGCTTATGTTCAGCTCCTTTAACACACTTTAAGATCCATACCGTTCACTTTAGCTGGAGTAGGCGCGACATTTTCTGTCGTCAAAGACCCATGGAGCTTTTTCAACTAGGAACTGCGGTCACACGGCCTGCCTCTAGTCATCGTGGCACTGGTTGTGTGGTAAGTGCAGGCAATTGATCCCATTAGGCGATCACATACGACACCTAAACATCTAAAGTTCACTATTTACAGCCTCTTCCAGGGTCATGCCTATCATCGCTATATTCTCACCCGGAACTCTGACTGTGCAGTTGAGCCCAAGGCCCAATATTACCATCGTGCAGCGTCCGATACCTAGCCTGAATTACTGCATTTCAGCGATTCGGTCCACTTAGTACTGTCGGCCCTGAGCCGCAGTTCTTGGGCCCATCTAGCGAAATCTCCCGCCTGATGGCCACAGTGAAATCCCAAGGCTATACTCAATCCCCCAGCTCCATATGCGAAACTTCTCTTATCGTCTTGAATTTTACGCACTACCCCTCTCCTGCGCCTCAGCAACATTTACGAACACAATGAGAGAAGCGGAGATGATCAATCCAGGCACTAGAAAACCAAAAGTATTCGTCAGCTTCGTACCAATGGTCCCATGGCCATTGAAGGGTATTAGAGAGACTGATCGAGAAATTTATGGCCTGTGGCATGTCCTTAAGGAGGAGAAATTCGAAGTTCAAGAGTTGACATATGATGCGGTGTCTATGGACCATGGAAGAATATTCATTGTCATTAACGATAAACCTGGCGGCAAGTTCAGAGGACAAACCAATAAAACCATCTAATGCGGCCTCTATAACACGTTTTACAACGTGGACTTCAACTTTAGAAACGGGCAGCCGAAGCTGACCATTCTCAACTTCACACGACTTAATGGAATTTGGTAACCTGCCATCCCGCGGAGCGTACGAGCCACAAGAGGCACATTGACTGAACACAGGATGTCAGATCACTCTAGAAGCAGATGAGAAGGTCAAGGTCCTAAACTCCAGAACACAACAATGCACTTTCATCATATTAGACTTCCGTATGGGCTTACATCACCCAGGTCCCTCTAGTTTCAGTGCCCATGACCGACATATTCGTAGCCTAAACCTTTTGTTCGTCTGCAAATCTGGCAGTGCGCAACACTGAAAAGAGCGCGAAATGCTTCGGGGCAGCTGCCACGGAAGCACTAAATCGTCTTCCATGCTACCAGGTCACCATGATACTAGTTGTTACAGTATAATATCCTCACGCTGTCTATCATTACCAACACTTTAAACAGGGCGCAAGAGCTACAAACATAATCCAGATGATTCTCATTTTCTTTTCGAGTATCAATACGTGACTGCTCGTATAATCAAAATCAGAAGGGCTTACCGACCAATCATCGCCGATCTCGTCTCGTGAGCAAAGGCAGTGGCTAATTCGGAAAGCTTACCCTCGTCCCTGCCAGCCTTTGTCAGCTGAGGTTTGATGTGCTTCAGCATGAGGTGACATTCCGCCCGGGATCTCCAGGCCGCTCGAAACCGCCCGTTGAGGCGTCCAGGGTCCAGCGGTGCCGCCGGCCCATCTGCAAGAGTCCTGAAACCCCCGTTTCCGGACAAGAGTGGTATAAGGCCTCGACGCCTCGCGACTGGTGATAGATGACTGGGACACGCCACATCTGTTTCCAGTCTCCGCGAGGAGCTCGCCCCGGGGCAGGCGGCGCCTGCAGAAACGAAAGGCGAAAATGGCAGCGGTGCTTGCGAGAGCACTATAACTCAGGGCGCCGGCGCCGTTGGCCGCCAGGTTTCACTAACTGCGATGCTTCACGTCTGAGACGCAAAGCCACCGTGTTTCTCAATGCCGGTACGCAAGTATAGGGTTGGTCTTGTGCCTCGAGAATGTTAACCTTGGCCGATTCCCAAGGAATCATTGGGCGATCATTGGGCGCTCATTGGTGAACCAGAGCGTGAAGCATCGCTTCGGAAGCCCCTGCGGTGAGCAGCTGGTAGCTGGTTCTCCCGGCTCCGAGACGCCCTCATTTCCAAAAATGAGCATTTCGGACAGGCTCATTGGAAAGGCCTGGTGTACTTTAACTTGGCGGCGGTGGCAACTGCCTGCTCTTCAGGCCAGGGCACAACAGCAGGTAACTAACAACGCTGCACTCCACGAGTGACGCCTTGAAGGAGCAGCTGCCATAAAATCAATCACACAAGCCGCGACGGCTTCACCAAGCCACACAAGTTTGCCTGGGGCATTTGACTCGGGCACATGGTGGTGGCAGATAGCCGTCCGATTAAATTTAGGACCGTGGGATGGATGGCAGGCCGTGATTAACAGGTGCAGGTGGGCCTATCAGACCTCCGAGGCCGATGAACAACCAGGGAAATATCCCGGGCCGGGGAGGTCATAGCCATCGACAGGGAACACAATTTAGCTTTCACTTCATGACGTCGAATGGTACGGTACCCTGGGTACATGCGCAGATCCTCAGCCCCCAAATGTCGCTTGCTGCCTCGGGAGGAAGAAGAGAGAATGGCGAGGGCCCGGCGTGGTCTCCAGCTGTCTCGTTCCAGCCCGGGATCCCATCCCATATTGCATCCAAATGCACCGCTCCGCGCTAAATCATTAGTGTATAAATAGGATTGGCTTTGGACTGCACTGGTTTCCGAGGCAGTCCATCCAGTCCAGGTAGAACAGAGCCTCCCGTGAATACTGTGCACTCGGTCTGTTCGCCCCAAGAGACTGGCTTCACCACCCAGGGTCCGCAGCTATCACCATGATGCATATCCAGGCTGGGTGAGAACGGGCCGGTATACCGGGACTGATGTCTGACAAACCGGATATAAACAAGCAAAATACAGGATGCACAACGAACTATGGGTATCGGCTGCTGACGCAATGGCGGGCGAGAGAATCGCGGGCCAAAAGAAATGCGCAGGGTTGGACACAAGTACCTCAAGTGCTGCCATGGTGACACTCCGGGGCCTGGGTTGTCGAGCCGGCTGGCGGGGCATCTCGCAACCTTTTCTGCCTCAGATACCTCGCCGACCGTCCCTCCGAGGCTGCCGCCTTTCTTCTTTCCTCAAGCCCGAGGAAACCGCGCCGCCCTGGACTCAGCAGGCGCAGCGCATTGAAAGCAGCTGCTCATGTCTCAGAGGGCCGTCTGGTGAAGCTGGTTTTGGCTCTCTGATTGGGCAGCGCGCCAAGCGACCATTGGCAGGCCGTCAAGACAGCGCCGAGGGCCTCGGACGCCGTTGAATACGAACTCTCGGAGGCACGCGACTCCAAACTCCTCAGCCCTGGTTGGTGATGGTGCTGGGGGAGGGTTCCAACGGGCGTTTGGAGGGAACACGCTCGTCTCCCCCGCATTCCGACGTGCACATGTGAGAGAGGCCAAGGGCAGCAAGCAGTGCCAGCCGAGGCCAAGGCGGAGGGCGAGTGAGGGTGAGGAGGCCAGCTCCCAAGAAGCGCTGTTCTCCCGTGGTCTGCCCTAGGATGTGACGGGGGAAGCTGTCCCCGAGTCACGGTTCGGCCGGCGACTCACTGCTGTCGTCGCTTCAGCTGCCGAGTTGGTGCCAAGTGCGAACATGACGCTACCCCACACCCGCATGGCTGGGCGGATCCTTACCCCCTCGAGATGTATCCGCCGAGGGAGGGTTGAACAGGGCGTCGATAGCAAGTGCCAAGGCCGGCAGGGGACCAGGGGAGCAGGGGAGATGGCCCTGGCCGTGGGCTGGCTCGCCTGGCGATCTGGGGGGAAAGACTGCTAGAACGCGGGGGAGCACTACACTAGTGTGAGTGTAGGTGACGATGGATGGGATGGGTGGTGGTGTGGCGGCTGTGGGATCATACCGAGCTCCCCATGTGTAGACACGACCTGGACCGTGTTGGGCCATGTGAAAGCCTCTGGGACGCAGCCGTTGCGGTGCTGTTGGCTGTCGCCGTCAGGCCAGCCCCCAGCCACACACACACACACACACACACCAGTGCGATGCTGCATGTGCTCGAGTGCCCACAAGGATACCATGCACGAGGCGTCCCATCCCGCCGTGGGAGCTTCGCTCTTCCGGGACACACCCGGGAAGAGTGGGTGATGAGTCCTCAACCCCGACCACTTACATCAGTGCCCAATCTCCATCCATGTACTTCAGCGTCACACCCCACCCTCCAGGCCAAAATCCTTGCTTGCGTAGCACTGACACACCGCAGGATTGCGCCGTGCCCTCGCTTTGTTTTCCTGCTCTTCCCGCCTCCAGGCGCCCTGGGTGACTATTCTTCACCTCCGCATCCCGGGCCTGCAGACGACACTGTCCTTGACGGTCATGATTCCGGGCCCACGCAGTATCTAAAGAAAGAAAAAAAAAAAAAGAAAAACACCAACCGAAAAACCTAATCAGTCAAGCCGGCATACACACCCAAAGATGAGGCTGGTTTCGCTACGCGCGCTCGCTCTTGTCTGCTGCGGAGTCGCCGTGGCCCAAAACTGCATCAACGTCGCCCTGACCGCGATTCCCGGCTGCGCTCAGAACTGTATCCTCAACGGTGCGCCGTCGATAGGGTGCCAGGGGACGGATTTTGGCTGCCAATGCGCGCAGTCGGCGGCGCTGTACGCCGCTGTCGAGGGCTGTGTGTCGTCCGCATGTCCCCCTGCCAGCTACCAGGCCGTCATTGACGGGTCCGACGAAGGTATGCCGCCTGGGGAGCCCTGCTCTCCTCGCGGCCGCCCCCCCTCCCGGCCACATGGAAGCAGTGTCACTAACACCATCGCAGTCTGTGGGTGTGCAGCGCCAGCAGGAGGAGCACAGGCGGCGGCGGGGACGGCAAGCGTGTCGGGCATCGGCGGGGGCGGTCCGGCATCGAACACTGCCACGGCGACGGCAGCACCGACGGCAACCTCGGGGGGCTCATCGGGTGGCAACACCGCGGGGGGCCCGGGCACGAGTGCTGGGGCGGGGAGCCCCGGAGGCGGCGACACCTGGACCGGCTACTCGAGCGTGTCACCCATCGCCACCGCCTCGGTGATCGGTGGCGCTGCGCAGGCGACGCCGGTGATGAACGTCGTCAGGTACGTCGTGCCCGTGGCCATGATGGGCGCCGCCGTGCTGTAGGAGGAAGAGCCTCTGAGCCTACTGTGTCGAGGAGGCGTCTGCCGGCCTGCGACGCATGGGCAAGATCCACAGGGCGGGCACGCGTCCCGCCGAGCAAGGAAAATGATAGGTACCATTCTAGAAGCGGTGTGATATCTTTATCTTTTTAGACGACTCTCGAGTTCGGCTCTCGAGGATCACGCACCTCCCACATAACCCGACTAATTGCCCACACGTCATACGCCGCACCCTGTCGGCGCCCGATTATCAGAGCCACCCAGCCAACAGACGCCAACAAGGCCCAAGGAGGTTGGGGGGGGGGGGGAGATCAAAGGTGTTTTGCGAGGTTTGGAAACAGCGAGACGCAAGAACAGGAAGACGGTGGGGAATTTCGTATCCTGGTCCAGGCAGCCCCGTGAGGCCCACGGGGCTTGCTCTCCGGGACCGACGGCGTCGACGGCGAAGGGTGCGGCTGGCGATATGTGTGCGGCAACGCCTTTCCTTGAATGGGGGTTTTGCATTCAAGACTTTGACGAGATGTACATAGCCTCGGTACTAATTGTAATCATCGACGTGAGGCAGGCATCAGAAACAAGGCGAAGGCTGGTGGCTCGAGGTAGCTTGCCTCTGCCGGATCTCGGGTTGTGCCCCCCTGTTTCGAGGCATATGTCAGCAGCGACGTTGTGCATTGATTTATGGGCATCCCACTGATGAGTTTGTCGTGACAGAACACGGGGCAGCACAATCCACTCGAAAGGTTGCGAGGCTCGCCGACGTTGATTGCAATACCCTGCGTGTCAAGAAATGGCAGTCTAACAGTGGCTGCGTTGTGGCCATCTCAGGGAGACGGAGAGGGAGAGGCCACCAGGCCGACCCACACAATAGACCCGGAAAGTTGTTTTGAGTCGCTCACCACACCACTACTGGCGTGGACGTTCCAGGCTGTACCAGAGCTGTACCAAAGCTGTGCCCAAGCCTGGACTCCACAACTGCCAGTCCTCCTTTCCTCAACGCCCAAACAACCAAACCCGAAACTCACCAAGCGCTGCGCCAACGCCTCAGCACTCGAGGCCATTTCGCCCAACATGTCAGCCAGCGAATCTTCAGAGTCGGAGGTGGGTGAGGCCACTTGCGTGGTCCAGAGAGCTAGGCTGACAACGAGCTTCTCGAATCATGGGCGTCGAAGCCCACCACATCGTACGAAGCCATGCAGCCCGAGGAGCTCTAACAGGAGTATCATCTTCCGCGGATAACATTCGGGATGGCCGATGACCTGTTTCAAGAACGACTTCAAAAACATCACCACCAGGACCACCCACGGGCTTCCATGCATGGGCCAACAGCCGCCTTTCATCCTGTTCACTCCCAATCGAGAACACCTCATCGTCGTTCAACCGGAACTAATTGCCGCCTGCAGCATCGAGTCCCAGGCTGTCCGCCAGTACCTTCCTGAGTCCGACGCGCACTTCTGTCACGCATCGACTCACCCGGACGGAGGATACCTATGTGTCACTCAAGCAAGACCACACAATGCTTTGGTCGTAACTATGGATCTCGGACACAGTCTTCTCGTCCGTGATGGCCTTGATAAGTATGGCAACCATCCGACCATATCCGCCTTCTCTCCAGATGGTAAAACACTCGTCACCGCCCGCAGTGACCTCTTGTCCCACATGGACATCGAATGTGGCTTTGAAGCGATGAAACAATACTGTGCACCCACGCTCCGTACCACGGCCTGCGAAATGCATCCTGTTTTTGAAGAGATGGAAGGGATTTGGCCGAATTCGCTTACAGTTCTTGTCGTGCGTATCACAGAGATGTCAGGGACCAAAGTACTGCCAAGTGAAATTGCACTTTGAAAGGATAGAATGGGGCTGGAGTACATATAAGCGACACGCTGAATAAGACTGCTCCCAGGAGGAATCAGCCCGGCTGCCAGCACCAGTGCCTTTCAACACCTGCTTCTTGTGTGCCTTGGGAGTCGGCGGTTATCCAGCCATGGCTCCTCTTTCCGAAGCTGTTGTGTCGATGGTGGCGGCGCTTTTTGCTTTCGCACCAACCTCCACGCCCCTGCCAAACACCGCTGCGACGTACCATAACTGCGACGGGAAGCTGACCGGTCCAGAGGTTATCCCTTACCAACCTTCCGGTATGCTTAGACGCCTCTATTGCCCGTTTCAGTGTGGCCCATGAATAGTTTCAGCTGACAGCATTTTCCTCAACACGGGTGAAAAGAGATATGACGCCATTCCTGTATACCAGGTTGAGTCGGGCCATGATTTTGAGTCCCTCGCCCTCGGTATCCACCAGGAGCAGATCGAGTTGGACCTGTTCCACTACGGTCTGGGGGTGTTTTCGGACGCCGACTCCGAGGAAGCGGGACTTACAAAAGGAGGACCGCAGCCTGTTGCAGTACATGGCCATCCAGGAGGCCGGGCACGCTAGGTACTCTTCTAGCCAACATGCTTGGGCCTGCCGCGCCACGGCAGTGTACTTATGATTACACCTTCACAACCGTCCGTTGGTTACATCCACTTTATGGCGAAGCCGACCTGATGGGGCGAGGCCGGAAACTGGGGCTTCATCAGTCACCTGGATCGCCGCGAGGCAGCCACCCTTTTGGTCCAGGCTGAGGCGATCGAAGCGAGGCAGGTGTCCATTTCCCGACAATGGTTGGGTCTTCACCCCAATACCCTATTTGGTTCGCTCCTGGTAAGAATCCAGCCCTGTCCCCTCGTCTGGCAATCTTTGGGTATTTGAGTAAATGCTAATGGATTGAATATCAAACATACCCCAGAGCTGGCACTGGACCCTGCTGTCCCAGTACATCAGCTCCTGTCCAGAGAACAACACCCGCGTGGTCTGGCAGAACTTCCCTGCCCTCCATGTCGTGAACCAGCCAAATCCCAACCGCATCAATACGAACGATACCCAGCCCTGGGGGCTCGTAGGAAACCGCACGAGTGATCCGAGCATATCCGATATCCCTGCAGAGGATAACTGCCAGGACACCACCGAGGCCGGCAAGTCTTGCACCCCAGCCATCAGCCACGGCCGTTATGGGCCAATCAGCTTCCCCGGCCGTGAGGTCCTATTCACATGGGACGAGCCCGGTCACCACCGCCGGCGAGCCCGGGTTCGTTGCGTGGCTCGGGCAATTCAACCTCACCTACACTCCGCTCGAGATCACCGGCAACAACGAGTGGAAGTCGCCTTCCCCCCTAGATGGACACCTTCTTCTCAGAGGGACGCGCGGATTTCCCTCTTCCTGTGAAGTATTATAGAAAGCCACTCCCTTTAAATGCTGTCAATTGGCGACGCTATCAATTTGTATGTGTTTATTTTTCAACGCTGGGCCTTTGAGCGTTTACGACGGTATGGAGAGACCGCCTGCAGCTCTCTCCTTTTTCTTTTGGCCTTCTTTTTTCTTCTCAAAATAAGAAAGGAAGGGGGGGAAAGAGTACTACCATTGGATTCAGAACGAAGCCAGCGGTCAGATCTTACTTGTGGCTGCTGCCAAAAGGATCGCGACTAGAATCTTGCTTGTTCCTGACACAGCCTTGGAAACTTCACTCCAAATGATTAACGCGCATACTGATTTAGAGAGCGGTGGAGCAGCGCTGCCGTGTGAAACGAGAACAGGTTACTGCCCGAACCCTTCAGAACCATGTGCTACACCATGCTTTGGTCTTTCTTCCACCGAATGCTGAATTTCCCACATTACGGGCTTGCACACAGTAAAATGCACTGCGTTTTTGCTGTGTGTGACTATGAGGGCATCATGAACCGTACATATTCTACTTATTGGAAAAGAACTGCGCTTGCACTACATAATTAGTAATGCACCATGCATGCACTCTTTAAAGTGCATGTACTTTAGTGGCTTTTGCACAGTTTAGGGTACTTGCACAGTTCAGAGGGTGCTTGCACGGTTTAAAGTGGAAGGTACGTTTATAGAATATTTGCGGTTTACAGAAACCTAGTTGTGACGGTAATGCATCTCCTCAAGCAGCTTAGTCGGACGACAACATCTGTCTTACAACCATCTCCAGCATGCCACGCCTTGTCCCACCGGAGGTTATGTACCAAATCATTAAGGAGATCATCGATACGCCCGCAGCCTTCATCTTCGATGTTGACATCGGCTCACTGCCGTACCCACCAGTGGTCCCACGGGGTTGCCACGTCCGTTTCCGACCTGTTGTCAGCCCACCTACAGGCAAACACCCCGGTACATACGAGTCGCAAGTCAGCAAGACCATTCGGAGCCTCCTTCTCACCAACCAGTTGTCCAGGGCAGAGTGCCTCAGGAAGCTCCATGGCATCAACGTACCCGCCGTGAGCAGCGATGCCATCGTCCGCTTTAATCCCGAGAAACACGTCATATGTCTCAACAAGTTCCATGCCTCAGGCTGTTCTCATCGCTTGCAGGGCGTCCGGGACTGTTCGATTGAAAAACTGGCGATTTCTTGGGTCAAGGAACCCCAGGGCCAGTTGACCGAGATCGACTTTGCCATCAAACACCTCGCTTTCGTGGATAACGCTGGTCACGCACCTGCAGACAAGAGCATTCTGATTTTCTTCCGACTGGCCTTCCCCGACATACAACATATTTACGGCGCATTCTTTGATGTCCCCAGAGAGAACCCTTCGGAGCCGATCGGACTGGTCTGTCCTGCCCTGGACTCGGCGCACATCATGTCCCCCATGGCTTCATTCTTCGCCAGGTGGGCGCTCAATCCGCTCTTGCTCAGGAATTAGGCAGTTCCGCCGAGCTACCGTGGCCATGAATGGACAGACCCTTCTGAGTTGGACGTGCTGGCTTTGACTTGATCATGCCCAGGTACTCCTCTATCTGAGGGGAAAGAACAGTTGTGGCAGCGTGTAGGACTTTGGGGGGGGGGGGAGTAGGCTATAAAAATTAGCTCAAATTCCTCGGCCAGCAATTGCTAGCCGAAGAAAGCCAAGGGATAGCCGACTATTGTACTGTATATAGGAGGGCTGATTGCCCACCTTCAAGTAGTCTGAATATACTTATTATCATCCCCAAATTCTTACAGAGGCGCGCTAGCTACCCTCCGTTTCGCCTGACATGCCAGGGTTAGGAGTGCCACCGAGGAACCCCTGGCGATCAGTAGTGTACCTAGGCACCTAGGTTCTTAAGTACAAATCGTGCTTCAAGCATCAGTGCTGGGAATACCATACCTAACTGGGCACCTAGGTACTTGTGTAATTTAAGGAGGTAGGCAATAATGGAGGTTCACATCAGCATCTGTGTTGTAGGTATATGTGTACGGTGTATGTGTGGATGCGTGTGTGTAGGTGCACTCCTCCCCCCTTCTCTCTCTGTGTGTGTACGTATGTGTGTAGGTATATGCGTGTATTTGTTATGCCCATATGTGTTGTAGAGGTATATACTTAGATATTGTAATTGTTACCAGTACCTAGTTAGGTGTAGTATAGAGTCTAAAGTTTGCTGTGAGTCATGGACAATGGCTGTAGATGGTGTACTCTGGGTTTACCTCTATACCCTCTCGCTTTTGCTTCGCAAATATCTGTCTTCTTACACGGAGGCTTCACTGACCAAATAACCAGAGTCTACACAGTATGTAAGTAGTTCTGTTGGCCAGGTCTATAGCCAGAAATGACACTGTGATAGGACCAATGCAGGAGAATAACATTGTCTCAGCAGCGTGAAGCGCTTATAAGCCCAGTCGTTCTTTCAGCCAAGCTGGCGTAACATGATCTTGAATGCTCAATCTACCAGTATTACACAAGGAACTGCTGATAGTATGAGCGGCATTTAGCTTGGACAAGTGTATAGCCAACTATAGGAGAGGCTTACACGTAACTAAGGCCGGTAGAAACAACGGAAACTGTATTCTAGCTGGCTTACGGCCGACTCGGTTTGTTCTTGCGTCATCTAATCCAGTGGTGAACATATATATCATACTGAACATATTTTCTTTCAACATGCTCAATGATTCGGGGGCTTCTTTAGGTAAGAAAGTAGTAGGGTCACGAGGAATTGATATGAGAGTATGTTATACGTACTTTGCCCTCAGAGTGACCTTGTCCGTGTAAAACTTTCTTTGGAAACGCTTACCAGAACCCTTAGAAGCTGACAAGAGAGCGTACCTTGCTTGGTGAACCATCTGTCATGGGATCCATGAGCGGCCACTGCTGCACGCAGAGAAATATGCATAGACTCCTATGCATCGGTTATCTGGAGGCGGGAGGGTAGGGAGAAGACGCTTATGGAATCTTTATATCCAATACATATCTAACATATCAACAGACCCAGTGTATGGGTAAGAAAGAGCAACATTTACCACGTAACTCAAGCATAGCCGTGAGAACTCGTTGCAAGTTCGGGTCACTCTCGTCTGCGCTTGTTTGAGTACCTAGGTAGTCCTGTACAAGATCATACCGTCTCCTTGATATTTGTCTGCCCACATATACTACCTAATTATTATGCGGCGATCTGTGAGAGTCCCAAGCTCGCAAATAACAAGACTTGGGCGTCCACGTATCCTTTCCGCGAGCTGAACTGAGCCCAGCCCTAATCTACCTTGGTATGTAGGCGGTCATCTTCCAAGGGCCGTTAGGACCCTCGCCCCGCTGTTCCGGGTCCTGTTCTTTCTCATCTCCCACAAGGCTGCAATAGCAGGTGGTTTCTGTACTCCGCAGATCTTTGTCCGTTCTTGTGTCAGAATTTGGAGCGATTCCTCGCACCCGTCGGATCTTATTTGGACACCTTTATCATGCATTTATCGTATCATCCCGCGCGCAGCCAAGCAGTGTGACAGTACCACGTTACTGACTTGCAGCTGCTCTGTCTGGGTCCGGGGTAGGACGGCTCATTTAGAAGGCTCGCACTAGCGGAAGAAAAGGTTGAAGGAACCGCCTTGACGTCGTATTTAGCCGGATTCTTCCAGGCCCAGCGCGGCGCTCCCACTGGCTCACCGCCGGCCGCTTCTCCTTTCGTCGGTTTGATGACCCGAAAGCCAGGGCTGGGTATGGGGTTCTGGCAGCGCCAAGGTGGCCAGCTCCCGCCAAGGCGCCGGTAATTGAACCGTATTTGATGATGGCGTGGCCTCTCACTCGCTGGGTCGCACTCCAGGATTTGTGACCCCGCATGCTCGAGGATTGTTCCCCGGATTGTTAATGATGGGCCTGTCCTTAGCGTGGTGTCCCAGAAACGTGGGCCACGAGGTCAGCCTCGGAGCCTAACTCAGATTCTTTTCAGATATAACTCATATATCACGGGCTACGCCCCCTTCAACGTGATGTGCTAGGCCGTATGCTTCAGCTTCAGCCTGTATAGTCCTACTGACTGGACCCACCGGCCGACAGCATACGAAACGGATCACTGAAGCCCTTGTATAGTATTCCCCGAACAGTCAGTGTGCACCTCCAAAATGGCTATCGGCTCAGCGACGACAGCCGAGAAGGGGAAGTCGGACCCCATCATCACCCGGCTCGCCAACGAGGATAAGAAACTCTGGTTCAAGAAGCCGAACCTGCGATTCCTCTATTTCATGCTCTTCCCAACATGTATGGGAATCGAGTTGACATCTGGTTTCGACTCTCAGATGATCAATGCCCTCCAGATCGTACCCCCTTGGAAGGAATACTTTGGGAACCCACAGGGCTCTCTGAAGGGCATTATCGCGGCCGCGTACTCCCTGGGAGCTATCTTGTCCCTGCCTTTCATCCCCATGGTCAATGAGAGGTTTGGTAGACGAGGCTCGATTCTGGGTGGATCGCTTGTTATGGTGGTTGGCGCTCTCATCCAGGGATTCTCGCAGCACGTTGGCATGTACATTGTCGCCCGAATGATCCTCGGTTTCGGGATCCCTACGTGTATTGTGTCTGGATCTTCACTTATTGGCGAATTGGCCTATCCCAAGGAACGACCCGTACTTACCTCATTGTTCAATGTCGCCTATTTCGTCGGCCAGATCACGGCGGCAGCCATCTGCTTCGGAACAAATAGCATACCGAATGACTGGTCATGGAGGATACCCTCGCTGCTCCAAATTTGTCCCTCTATCCTCCAGATAACATTCGTACTGTAAGCACCGCCTTCAAGCCCCAAAACACTCATTGGAAGCAACAAGGACTCACCACGTGTGTTGGTCAGCTTCCTCCCCGAATCTCCTCGCTGGCTCATAACGAAGGACCGAGTCGAAGAGGCGCAAGCAGTCCTCGTCAAATACCATGCTGAAGGCGATGCGGACTCGGAATTCGTCAAGGCAGAAATGGCCCAGATCCGGACCACCATCGCGCTCGAGGTCGAAGCCTCGAAGAAGTCCTGGGCGGACCTGTTCGCAACCTCGGGAATGCGACGCCGTCTGCTCATCACCTGCATGCTCGGGCTCTTCACCCAGTGGTCCGGGAACACTCTCATCAGCTACTACCTCGGCGACCTGCTCGCAATGATTGGCATGACCAACTCGACCGACGTACAGAGGATCAACGTTTCGATCGCTTGCTGGAGCATGGTCTGCGCCACCGTTGTCGCCCTGCTGGTTATCAAGATTCGCAGGAGGGTTATGTACCTGGCGTGCACCATCAGCCTGCTGCTGTGTTACATTGCCTGGACCATCTCCATGCAGAAGGCACAGACGGCAGCCGAGGCTGGGACGCCGAACAACGCGGCGAACATTGCCACGCTGTTCTTCATCTATGCTTACAGCCCTTGCTACAATATGGGATACAACGCTCTCACCTACAGTAAGTCTGTTCTGAGATGGCCAGCTAGCTACCAAGCGTTATAGGAGCCTTGCTAACACGGAAATGCAGCTTACATGATTGAGGTGTGGCCATATGCGGAACGGAACCGTGGTATTTCTGTCTTCCAACTTTTCGGTCGCCTGGCAAGCTTCTTTACGACTTTCGTAAACCCCATTGGGCTCGAGGATGTCGGCTGGAGGTACCTCATTTCGTACTGCTGCTGGCTTGCATTCGAGGTTGCATTCGTCTACTTTATGTTTCCTGAAACCTTTGGGCGTACACTCGAGGAACTCGCGTTCAGTAAGTCAACCCGGTATCGGAAGAGCCACTGGAGAAAGACCGTTTGCTAATATATATACAGTGTTTGAGGACAAGCATCTGGCCGACGAGGCGGTCAAGGCAACGGAGAAGGCAATCGCTCATCATGATGAAGACAAAGCGGGCCGAATTTCAGTGACTGAGAAATTGGACACGAAGGCTTGAACACGAAGACAAGGCGAAACCTCAACCTAATTGAAAGGATTCCTGTCGCCCAAATTGGGGCAAGGGGGTTGATGGATGTAGCTGCAATATTCATGAGATTCTAATCCAGCGACTTGTCCAAACAGTGGAAATTATTTCTCAGAGTCGATCCAATTTTGAAAGGGTTAACTGTTTCGGTGTTGATTCTTGGATGTGTGGTTCGGTCTCGTTTCCAATTCGAACCATTTGTTCCTCCGAAAGAAGAGACATAGACTGAGGACAGAATGCATGGGGTAGAGGCCGCATCACACGGCGCTCGATAACCTGTCTTGCAACACTGTCAATGAGCGTACCTACCTAGGTATTCATTGCGACCTATGTCCATTTAGAAACCTCACTTACATTCAACGCTCACTCTTGTTTGAACACGTACCTTGTAATACTATGCGTCTAGCTCTACCAATGCCTCACGGCAAGCTTGTTTGTCCATATCCACTGTAGTCTGTGATGCAATGGCCTCTGGTACCGCCGCTGCCCGGATCTTCAACCTGCCCTTTTGCGCGATATCTGTGTAGTAGTATGTGACGATATTCCTGAGCAGGAGATTTCGAATAGAGCAAATAGTCTGGTATTCTAGTCTACAGATAACAGAGTAGGTGAAGCTTGGTTTTATAGAATGGAGCAACAATAGTGGAGCCCCTGGTACATGACATAGTATTACAAGTTAACGGACTTCGTAGCTCATCCTCGAACAACTTCTCAAGTTCATGGTCCGTGAGTTTCTCGGCCCGGTAAAGCCGCTGCAACTTATTAGATTTTGCTCGATGTCTTGGCTGGCCCACACAGGACTTGCGAAACAGTTGAGCTCGCGTCCGGCTCGCGTCTCTATAGTGATACCCTCTTTGAGTTCTGAGGCTGTAGGGCTTTTGAGAAGGGAAAACGTTGATCTCAGTTTGAGAGCACCGTTGTTCATCTCGAGCCGTGCAAGCTGGGCCTCATATCCCTGGATTAGATCCGGTTTCGTAGTGATTCCCACTGTTAGCTCGCCGTCATGGTCATATTCCCGTGCCAGACTAATAATAAGCTGATCCGCCATATTCCTGCCGACACGCAGGACCGTTAGGATGATCAACTGGGTGCTGCTGATGTACTACTTAAGTCTATCGTGGACATCATTCATGTCTTCAAAGAAACACTGGTCATTAGGGGCAGGGATAGGTCCTGGTAAATCCACAACGCTCAGCTGGAGACCAAGTTGACCGTAACCTCGATGTCTAGCGCGTCAGACACAAACGAGTACCCAAAATGATCACCTTTGCACTTTTGGAGACGTAATAGGCGTGAGGTATCTTGAATGGTTGATGGCAGCTCTGACATATTCTGGACAGTCCAACGATGTGCTGATAACTTTTCCCTCTCTTCTCGGCTGCAGGTGAAATGAGGTCGGATCTGCTGTTATAGAGGGTGATTCGATGTCATGTGTCCTGGAATTTTGGAGGACATTCTGGGTAAGAAATCTCGTGCCATGCAACCCGTTCCCAGGGAACGGAAATCCCGTGATGGCCTCCAACATCGAGCTCTTTGCCGTTGACTGGTTGCCGAAAATTGCTAGCTGAGGCAGGGTGATCGGATCATTCAACCCATGGGCCCTGATGTCTTCGATCAGGTCAAGTAGAAAAGCGGATCTAGAAGTTTGGAGATGCTTCAAGTTGAACATGGTGTCTGAGGGATTTATATCGCTCTGAAACAGTAATGGTCATGGCTAAGCAAGCAAGATGTGAAACGTAAATCGAAGTCAGTCAGTTCTAAGTTGGGTGTCTTGGTTTCGTATCATAACTTCTGGGAAGTGTGTGTGTAGGTATGGAGAGGAAAGCATGCCTATGGAGCATTTGGCTGGAGCATTTTATAGACGAGACCAGCTCGCTTTTCATCCTATTTGCTACGGTACCCACCCAAGCATTTATGTAGTGGGCCACCTGGGTGGGTACCGTAGCACTATTTCTGTTCGCCGGTGGCTGGCCTTGGGTACTCGTCTTGAGGATCTACACATGCAGGCGGCTTAAAGTTGACTGTAATGACGATGTTATCACAATCTTCTTAATGATAGAATATTATATTCTAAACCTGTTATTACCCATATTATTCTTATCATTTTATACTACGTATTTTAGTGTGTTAATGGATATATTAAGGCTGGCACTATGTCAAGATGCTATGTAGTGACAAGCTGACTACCTAAAACAATATGTTGAGTTTCATCGAGAGTCTCCCAACTAAATCGAATTTATCAGTATTTTATTTATTATATAGCTAGGTCTTTTGGCGTTTACAACTGTATGAAGGGACCGCCGTAGCTCTATTCTTCTTTGTTTTCCTTTTTTATTCTTCTTCTTGTTCTGAAAGAGAATCGTGATCGGAAAGAACGGAACCAGCTAAAAATGGAGCTGTCGATAGAGGTGAAGCAAAATAGTTATAATATAGGGTCTCAAGAATGCAACGTAGGGGCTGCCGAGAGCCTTATTGACGAGAGCCGCACAGCCTCGCGTAAGGGCAGCCCCTAGACCCTAACATAAAGGGACTACCCGTAGCTCTTTTTGACTACATCTCGTCAGAGATATTACGGCTCGATTTAAATGAAAACCAGAGACTATATAATATACTATCTACCAGCTTGCCGCACCATCAAGTAACAAGATGCCACAGATTTTGTGTTGTCTGCAATGAGCATCACGAATACATGAGAAAACGACTTCGGCCCATCATAGTACCGAACCAGTTCCGAGAGCCCCTAAATCATCGTAGGAATACTATGTACACTAGCTTCCCGAAAGTCTCGATGGCGTCCCCGCCGGGCGCTCTGCCCGGTCCCGCGCTCTCGGAGAAACCCGACTTATCTCGCCAAAGGGCAGATGTACTGGGCCGGAGTGGCAGCATCACTGCGAAATCTGTCACGCATCTGATAATAATTCATTGAACCGTATCCGGCCCACGGACTGGAGTTGTTACATCGAAGCTGCTCCATCGGCGATAACTCGTCGTGCCGACCCTGATGGAGGACGACCAAAGAGACGCCCCTCAGGCCATTGCGCCAACGGACGAGGAGCGAGCCGCCGGCGTCTACTCTCCACGGAATCTTCAGCGTGTGCTTTCCGGTCTGCACCGCGACGGGCTGGTGGTGCTGAGGGGTGTGATAGACCGCAGCCATGTGGATGCGCTCAACAAGGCCATGTGCAGCGAGGTGGAAGACAAGGTCGCTGACCCCACTCAAACGTTCAACCACGATGTCAAATGTGAGGCTCCCCGTCATCAGCTATCTGAAGAGGGTAGGGTTTAGCAGACTGGTGGGAACTGGAACTGATATAAGGCGCCGCCCAGCGAACTTCCTGCAGAGGCCGCCGGTCACCCAGCAGGACCTGCTACATGAAGACATCTACTTCAACTCCTTCCTACTACAAGTTGCCAGCGCGTGAGCCCCCTCAACAAACGCCCCAAGCATGCATGAATAGTCCCCCCCCCCCACCAACCACACAAGGGCCTCGAGCTCACGAGAGAGCCCAACAAACAGCTACCTCGGTCACCAGCCCATCTGGAACTGGCTCACGGCCAACACCGCCCTGGCCAGGACCCCCGGGATGCGCCAGGCCGAGCACAAGGACACCATGTTCGACCACCCGCAGTACCCCTATTATTTCATCGCCAACGTGCCCCTGTGCGACTTCACGGCCGCCAACGGCGCCACCGAGTTCTGGCTCGGGTCGCACGCCGCCACGACCCTCGCGGACCAGCAGCCCGTGACGGACGAGAACCGCGCCGCCTGGCGGCCGAAGGAACCCACGGACCGCATCCCCTGGATCGCCGAGGGCCCAAGGGAGGCGCGCCGCGGCCTGAGGCCCCCCGTGCAGCCCGAGGCGGCGAGGGGCGACATCATGATCCGGGACCTGAGGACGTGGCACGCCGGGATGCCGAACCATGGTGACGAGCACCGCATCATGCTTGGGCTGGGATACCAGGTGAACAACTAGTGGCGCGCATGGGACGGGGCCCCATCCGGCTTTTGCTGGGTGAGCTAGGAAACCTGTGAAGTCTGATGAAGTGACAGAGCCCCTTCCACCCGAACTACACGCAGCGCCTGCATCTCCCCGAATCGCAGCAGGAGTTCTTCATGGGTCGTGCGCGGGGCAGGGTCGAGGTCAGGGCTTGTTTCCATGGCGACGAGGAGTTTGCGAAGACCAAGGCGGACTCGGTCTTCGATCCACGGTCTTAGGACAGCAAAGGAGAATAGGGGAGGCTCTTGTCAGGGGAGACGGCATTCAAGGACGCCTGGTCATGTTGCGAAAGTGTAATGGCCGTTGGTATCTGGTTTGTGGCCGGCTCAACACCAATCAATTCCCTGAGCTCTCAGGCTCGCTTCGGCGGAGATCCTACCCAGTTCCCTCTGATTGCTATTAGCCAGCAAGTCCACGGGTTTGAGTTTCCGACTGGTTCTTGTCTGGTCATGTGCGCCACAGTATGACTTGCAAGTCCATTCTCAACCGCGCTGACCAATGTGCTTTCATGAAACGGGGCATGACTGTCGCCCGTGATACGAGGCGCCCGCGTGGCATGGACTTTATTGCCTTGGTAATAAGCGCTGGTTATTGCCGAGGTTCTAGCCAGGCGTGCCGAAGAGCCTCAACCACCGGCCAACCAACCTCATGGCCTGCCCTTGATGAGACAGGCACAGCCCCACGTGTCTAGTAGTGTACCTGCGCCAGTCCCCACAACATAGTCTCTTTTTAATCTAACGGTCCTGCCAAGTCGCGACTTGATTGTCGGTGGCATGATCAAGACATTCCTAATTAGGTAGGGAGAGAGTTAAAAAAGAGGGGGGAGGGGGTGTGGCGACAGACTGGACGATAGATCTCCCGCAGCGCCATAGCCGGCGCGCGCTACCATCACCCTTAATTATGTAGCCGTTGTATTCTAGTGACGCCATATAGCTCACTGTCTTTCATCCCTTATTTAGCTGGCGTTGCGGGGACATCCGTGGCAGGTCACTATGGTCCGACTCTGGGGCCAGGGGCTCGGCCTGGCGATCCCGCTTCTGGAATGTGACCAAAAGCAGCTAGCGAGGGAGAGGCTTGGCGAAACGGGCTCTCGGAGGAATAAATGATAGCTCGACTCGCTCGTGAGTTTGTCGTCCAAGGTTTCAGAGGTTCGGCTACGGTTGGCTCTATCCTGGATGTCCTGGCGAATCCAAGAAGGACTCGTATCGAATTGCGGTGTTCCCAAAGAGGAATCATGGCTCAGCCTGGTTCCTGGTCCTTGTGGAAGGTTGTTCATTTCCGAAACCGTCATCTATCTAGTGCTATGCATACCCAGGTCAAAGACGTGTCGCCACGGCCGTGTGCGAGCAAAGTGACGGAGGTTGCCAAGTGTATCGATCCCCAAGAAAGAGATACGCGACCCAACCTTGGGTGGGTTTAGCAGAAATCCGACAATACCGCCACGTACCAGTTGCCCCCGTAAAGTTGGGCCCCGTTGAAGAGACCGTAAGTACCATCGTCGTGGATGAAGCAGCAGTTGGTAATCAGGCTCTGGGCGCCGTCTGCGATGCGGCCGTATGTGTCAAGCACCAACCCATGATCGGTGTTCTGTCGAGTAGATAGTGGTCAGCCTCGGAAGCTCGAATGGATACTTGGTAAAAGGGGAGGGCCGGGGACGGTTTATCGGGTTCTTACGTCGTTGCACCAATAGATTGCCGCGTCATAGGAGCAGCTCACGCGACCGCAGTTTTGCTGGGAAGGTTGTTAGCAAACAGAAAGCCAAGAGAAATAGGTGGGGACAGTGTTGGACGTACTGGGCCTGGGCCTCGACTGGGGGTGCCTCCGACCTCGCGCAGGTACTCGATACCATGCCTGATTGTGCCACCCGAAACCCCTCCTGAATATACGTTGCACTGGTAGCCAACAGGGTCATACGTGCCGGGAGAGTCGTCCTTGGACTTGTAGGGGGCGCCTGGGACGTGCAGGTGAGAGGCATCGAGAGCTTCGTTGATGGTCTTGTTGACCTCGGCGAAGGCCACAGAGTCCACGGCTGCGAGGTGGTTGGCGACGTCCTGGATGGTACCAACCATGGTGTCGTTGTGTTGGGCGCTAACAGGAACGATCCACTCGATGTCAACGATGTCGAAGCCGGCCAAGGGACCGCCCAGGGTGGAGGCATCGCCCATGGCAGCCTTGCAAAGCTAGTCAGCGGCAACCTTGCACCGCAGGACGCATTGTGCTGCACCAATTAAAGGAAGCACTTACAGCCTGGGAGAACATGATGCCCATCAGGGCAGACAGAAGAAGCACGATATACTTCATGACGGATGGCTTTGTTTTGCACTGAAGTCTTGTTTGGTGAGGTTGACGACAGTCTGGTCGGTTTGTGTTGAGATGTGGGAGGTTGGATGTTGTTGGAAAAGCTTGGGGCAAATCTGGAAGTACGAGAGAAAGGATGGAACAAGTCAGAATGTGTGCTGCGATAAAATAAAATAAAAAACCCCCACTGAGTTCGCAGTGACTGTGACAAATGCAGTGACTGTGACTTTTCGCTCTCCCAAAACCTGCAACTGGCAGGTGATTGCGGAGGGTCTGCAGCCTGCTCACTGCTTCGTTTGCAAGGTCTCTGAGGTTGCCAGCCGAACGCCTGCCTCACCCTGTAACTACCATAAATCCAGAACACAAACAGACATGAGACGGCATTTCATCCAAAGCAATGGCATAGGTCCTTTGCCCTTGCTGTGGCAACAAGAGCCAGGATGGAAACATTTGAACACCCATGGCACTGCAGACACAGTCAAGGGTTCAACCGATTGATGTTCTCTACAAGATCCAAGAGGCAGCAAACCCATAAATAAGCACATACACTTTTCATGTGCCTCCCTTGGAACAGGTCTGTTATTTTTATCATCCAGTTGCCAGATTGTGTTTGGCTTAGATTCATGGGGCCTAACGCGTGGAACTGCTGGGTGATGCAACTCTCAATGACTCCTTGAACACTGCATAGTAGAGACTGGCTGACGTAGACCAGCTTTCCTTCCCAGAGGCTCTCCACAACCTCTTCCGGCAGTACCCTCAGTCTTGCTTCTCTGCCCTGTGCCCCTCGACCCGGACTAATTTAGAAGGAAGACTCTGACAGCCAGATGAGCTCACTGCCAAGGTGACTGATTACACAAGCATCTTCACACGATGCAGAGATGCGATTGTTATGCCCATTATGGACGGTAAAGTCATTGTCATTCTTCAATGCTACAGGTTAAGTTTTAGCTAAGCACTTGAGCACCTGGCTCCCACGTTGCACGTTCTCGGCCGAACCGTCACGTGCTGGCCGTGTTTCTGCCATGGCCCCGCGTTTCTCGGCTTTGCTGGGGCTGGGGCTGGGGCTGGGATAGCTACAGCTGCCACGAGAGAAAGCCGGCAAGGGACGTTGATCATGAGCCCGGCTGCTAGGCATGACCCTGGCTGGGATTGAACTTTTGGGTTCGGTGAACGACATTTTTGAGTAGATTAAACCTTGAGGCCTGGTGAAGGACATAGAGTAGACCTTTGGGTGTGGTGAAGGCCATAGTGTAGTTAGAGTTCGCTTAAATCGAAACTAGTCAATGCTCATGATGGTTCTAGAATAAGTTTAATAGCGCACGGAGGAGTGTGGATAAGTTTAAGTTAAGCCTCAAATGAGTGACTTCATGTTGGGAGGGGGTGGGGGTGTCTGGCAGGGGTTTGATGGTTTCGTGTGTCTCGGGACCAGGTTGATCTGCCTACCCCACAACGCTAAATCCTATGATGTTCAGGCACATAACACTATTCTGTTGTTGTTGCTGATGTTGTTGTTGTTGTTGTTGTCGTCGTCGAGAACTCCGAGCCTGAATATAAATGGCTCCTAATGTCCCTGGCTGCTTTGCTTGTAAGTGCTATTGGGAAAACTCCACGGCGGGGTACCGTCGAGCAGGATGGGTGAGACCAAGGGAGAGATCAAGTATTCAAGCTCGGCTCGGGTTGTCACGGCCTCAGCCACGGGGACCATCAGAACTCTGTTTTCTGGAGTGCCAAGGGGTTTACCATGGGGCAGACGACGACGGCGACGATGACGGGGCAGAGCAGAGCAGCGCACATTTTCTGTCGTAACTACGTAAGTGCAGTGGAAACACCACTCTGGTCAATGCAAACGTGCGATACGCCCCGAAAACAGGTTGTGGCGCCGGGGCCCAGAAATGAGGGCCCCAGCTCAGGCGGGCGCCCCGCTATTTTTGCTCAACAAGTGTGGCCTGGATCGAGAACAGACATGTGAGATCACGTCTGCGGCCCGCACGCGCCAACCACCAGTGCGCAAGCGACAGCCGAAGAAGCTGGCCCAGCCACGTGGAGTGCGTGAGACGATGAGAGGCAGTGTCAGCACTACACTACACTACTGCACTCACCGTCTGCCTGGCTGGAGGGTCCAGTGGGGGGGGGGCAACCTCCCGGGCGGGGCTCTGCTATGCAAAGTCCAACCAAGACGGCGGCCAAGGCCAAGGATATACCTGCCTAGGTATACTCCGTAGGTACCTCGGAGCCATGCAAGTCAGGGGCCTGGCCTGTTTAATATGCCCACAAGCAGCTATTTAAATTAACCGTCATCAGACGGAACGGCCATGGGGGCTGGAGAGCCGAATATCGATGCCGTCGCCAGGTCGGGCATGGGAATCCCGTGAGGGGTTGCATTACAGCGCCCGTGTGCCTGGGCCGACGGTCCCCTATCGCGGCCAACTCTTGGTCCATGACACCTTGCTTCAAGCAATAGTAGTACTCCGTAGTTAAGAGTTGCGTTGCTATGCTATGATCATGGGGGGGCGCGCGCGCGGCTCATCGGCAGGGACCCACATTGGCCCATCTGCATGGATTCAGAAGCTACTATTTTATTCCTACCCACCGCAACGACACACACTAGCATACACTACAACATGCGAGATGGCTTGGCCGGACTTGATAGATCTCCCCTCGGCCAAGGTACGCGGAGAGGCTGTTGGTTAGTCAGCTGCGGACGCTGCGGATCGGCGCCAGGGATCTGCAAGGGATCGTGACAAGGTATCTCGGCGACACTCTTCATCGAGCTCTCCGTCTCCCTCTCCTGAGTCGCGCTACCGTGGGGCGGGGGTGGGCACCACCACCAACGGCATATTATTATAATAAGAGGCGTGCCGGGCCACACGCTGGGCTCTGCATCTTGTTGGTTCTGACAGACCTCACGCCTCTGTCAATAAACCGTCTGTCCTTCGCTCGAGGTCCAGTGCATACCTTTGTCATTCTTTATACACCACTGCTCCTCCACCATGCGTCTATCCGCCCAGCTGAGCGCCGCTCTCATACTGGCAGTGGCCAGCGCCGCCCCCTTCCACGGGATCCATCTGAGGCAGAGCCAGCTCCTCGACAGCTACGACTATGTGATCGTGGGTGCGGGTGCCGCCGGCCTGACGGTGGCAAACAGGCTCTCTGAGGACAGTGGTGGGTACAAAACCTCGGAATTATAGTAATCTCGGGGCCAGATAATTAACCGAAGATTTAGCCGTTTCCGTCCTGGTCATTGAGGCTGGAGAGTTGTTAGTTCTTCCCTCCCGATATTAGAGGGCCGATGCTACGGTACGCCACCGGACACTACGAGTGCTGACTGGACCTTTTAGCGACCAAAATGAGGACTTCGTCACCGTCCCTGGCCTGGCCGGTGGTGCGATTGGCACAAAGTACGACTGGAACACGACATATACGGCAAACCCGAACCTGGCAAACCGCGTGGTCCCCATCCCCCAGGGCAAGATCGTCGGAGGTGGCACGAAGCTGAATCGCATGGTCTTTGACCGTGGATCAAAGTCAGACTTCGACCGGTGGGCCGCGCTGGGAAACCCTGGGTGGGATTATGATGGCCTCTTCCCCTATTTCAAAAAGGTGGGCAGACTGATGGTGACCATTCAACCTGGGCACAAGAGATGCTAACAGCTGGGCAGCAAGAGTTCTTCACGCCCCCCAGTGCCGAGATCGTCCAGGAGTGGGGGGTTGAGTTTGAGCCAGAGTCTCATGGCTACGCCGGGAACATCAACGTCACCTACTCGCCTTTCTTCTGGCCCCTTACCCGTACGTTCCTTTTCTGTCTCTCTCTCTCTCTCTCTCTCTCTCTTTCCGAACATGCCGTTGTGTATCTTGGCCATGGTGCTAATTGACTGCAGGTAACATCATCGATGCTACCAAGGAGTTGGGCATCGCGATCCCCAAGGACCAGGCTTCTGGGTCCCCCATTGGAGGTTACTTCTGCCCTCACAACATCGACCTGACCAATGTCACAAGGTCCTCAGCCCGAGAGGCCGAGTACAACAAGGTCGAGTCGAGGACAAACCTGCACCTCATCACCAGCCAGCACGTCACCAAGCTGGTTACTGCCAACTCGACGGGCAGTGGAACACCAGTGACAGTCACAGGTGTTGAGGTGAGCCGAGCCCGGACAAGAGGAGCAGGAATCGAGGACACAGCTAAC
The DNA here is from genome assembly GCA_002270565.1 of Stenocarpella maydis. Lineage (NCBI taxonomy): Eukaryota > Fungi > Ascomycota > Sordariomycetes > Diaporthales > Diaporthaceae > Stenocarpella > Stenocarpella maydis. The sequence goes on from NQMI01000004.1 coordinate 803,566, forward strand.
AGCTCCCCAGTACGCCCCGTCGGCTGGTGCTGCCAAGTCGACAGTAGCCGTCAAGAAGGAGGCCATCCTCGCCGCCGGGGCCTTCTTCAGCCCCCAGATCCTGCAGGTCTCTGGAATTGGCGACAGCAAGCTGCACCGCGACATTGGCGTCCCGACCGTCATCGACCTCCCCGCCGTGGGCCACAACCTCGAGGACCACGTCCTCCTGACCACCGTCGCCACCGTGACCACCGACCAGATCACCACCTCCGAGCTCAGCAGCAACACCACCTTTGCCGCCGAGGCCATGGCCGAGTACCGCGACCAGAAGGCAGGGCCCTACACCTCCCCGACGGGCGACTTCCTCCTCTTCATGCCCCTGACCAACTTCACCAACGCCGCGTCCACCATCGCCTCCGCGGCTGCCTCCCAGGACGGCTCCCAGTACCTCCCCGCCGACACGCCCGCCGAGGTCGTCCTCGGCTACAAGAAGGAGCAGGCCATCCTGGCCCAGGGGCTGGCCTCCAGCCAGTCGGCCGTCCTCGAGCTCATCTGGGACGCCGGCGTCCTTGTCCTGGGCATGCAGCACCCCTGGTCCCGCGGCAGCGTCAAGGCCAAGTCCGCGAGCGTCTTCGACCTCCCCGTCACCAGCGCCGGCCAGCTCGCCAACCCCCTCGACCTACAGATCCTCGTCGAGGCCGTCAAGTTCTCCCGCGTCGTCCGCAACACCAAGGCCGTCCAGGCCCTCAAGCCCGTCGAGGTCCTGCCCGGCGCCAACGTCACCAGCGACGCCGACATCGAGACCTTCATCCGCCAGAACGCCGCCACGCTGTTCCACCCGGCCGGCAGCTGCAAGCTCGGCCCCCGCGAGGAGGGCGGTGTCGTCGGCCCCGACCTCAAGGTCTACGGCGCCGCCAACCTGCGCGTCGTGGACTCGAGCATCATTCCCTTGCTCCCTGCCACCCACATCATGACCACCGTCTACGGTGTTGCTGAGAAGGTAAGGATTAATCCCACTACAAACCCTCTCAACCCCATGGTTTACGTCCAACATGCTAATTGCTCCACAGGCTGCCGATATCATCAAGGGTGTCGCCATTACCGGCAATGGACCCGGGAAGCCTGTCGCCACTAAGCAACCCGGGAAGCCTGCCACCCCTCAGCAGCCCGGGAAGCCTCTCCCTTGAACGATTTCATGTCACGAACTCATGATTGTGGATATATTTGCTTCTGGACGTGGTCCTACTTCGAGTTGTACATCTATCTAGCGTCCTACTTCGACTTGTACATTTATCTAGCACTTTAGCTTCAACACAGAATCTCACACTTGCCGTTTTTGACTCAAGCCCAACAAGCCCTGGCTGCCATTTTCGCTCTTCGGATACGGCGTATCCTCCTGCACCTCAAAGGTCTGGACGTGTCGCAGCCTGGAATGTAAGATGCGGAGCGTCGAGCACGCCGCGTAGGCACATTAATAATGGAGGCGTGGCGCTCAGAGCTCCTCCACGTATATTCTTGCCAACTTCCTGTACCTCGGTTATTAGTGTTTGCGCGCAGCTATCTCTTACGGTCCTGAAAGATTCGATACCCTGTAAATGCTGTGTCTACCCTCCCAGGGTGCTCGAGAATCATGGAAACAGAATCCAACAGCCATGTATCCATCACCAGCGCCCCAGCCGAGAACCACTCCTGCCAGCCCGTGATCCTGGACCCGTACGGCATCTCCCGATAGTGACGACCACACCCGCGGCCTTCAGTATAGGCAACGGGAACAGCTCGTCGGTGGCCGACTGGTATTTCGGGGACTCGGTCCTCTCGTCTTGATAGTGTGGCCCTGCGGCCGATATCGGTAGGACTGCGAGCCGTCTGCTCCCGCGGGGCAGGAACAAGGTGTCGAGGAGCAACTTCCGGCACACCTCGCGCCTCCCCAGGCTGTCCTCATGCTGCTGGTGTGTCGCCGCTGCGGCCGACTCCCAACGCTGTCTGATTAGTGGGGTGACGTAGGGTTCTTGGCCGAAGGGGTCCTTGTTCTCGTCTCGCCAGCCGCTCGTGAGGTGACAGTAGGAGTGATAGTAGGTGTCGGTGATTAGCATTTGAGGTTCACAGACGCCATACCATAAATTTGTCTGTAACTATGAATGAGATCGAGAACATACCGGTTCTGGGTGTCGCCAACGAGTGAAACAAGACAGGTAGGCCCACCGCAAAGTGTGAGGAACTCACAGAAGTGATTACCAAAACCTCCAAATGCGAAAAGGACAGGGGAAAATTCGGATCAAAACCAAAAAGAAAGACAGTAGCGGTCCCGGCTAAGCTTGCAGGGCCGCCTCTCAAATTGGATCATGTCTTCCAATCAGGCTTTCTCTTCTTGACCCAAGCACTTATCCCTTCCTTGGCGTCCTCACTGCGAGCGTGCATCGACATGACATGCCCCGCCCACTCCGAAGCAGCCCTGAACTCATCCACCGGGTTTTCATCGCCCGGATCACTGCGGACCGCCAACTGCGTCCAGTAGGCCCACTTCCCAAAGGCCTGAGGCTGTCCCGCAGTCTCCTCGGCCAGCCTCCGCACCACCTCCCCCACCCTCGCCTCGAACGCAGCCGCCGCCGTATCGGTAGACTCGGCGTGCTCCGGCACGGGGACGACATCCAGCACGCCGGCGCCCAGCTCGCCGGCGGTGATGGCCTCCCCCGTGGCGAACAGCCGGTACGCCAGGGCGGGGGGCAGGCGCCGGGACACGTACGACGCGGGGCTGGTGCAGGGCAGGCCGATGCGCATCCCGGGCAGCTGGAACCGGGTGCTCCCCAGGGCGACGGGGAAGTCGGCGGCCATGGCGAGCTGGAACCCCGCGGCGGTGGCGAGGCCCTGGACGGGGCAGACGACGGGCGCGGGGGACTGCCGGACCAGGCCCATCACCTCGGCGCAGAGCGCGAAGATGCGCCTGGCCTCCTCGGCCGGCGCGCTCTGCAGCTCGCGGAGGTCGTGGCCCGCGCAGAAGACGGGGCCCTCGCTGCGGAGGACGAGGACGTTGGGCAGGCCCCTGCGGGCTCGGCGCCAGGACTCACCATCTGTGAGCCAGCTGCCATCGCGTATTGTCTTGGTCATTCTCGGGTTGAAGGGTGGCAGGAGGAGCAGGCGGCCCGTCTCAGGCGAGGTGAGGTGGCGATGAAGCTGGTCGCGGAGGCTCTGCAGGACGGACAGGCTGAGTGCGTTGGCCTTGTTGGGGTTATCGAGGTAGATGTAGGCCGCTTTGGCCGGGAGCCTCGGGAGCTTCATTTCCAGTACTGCCAGGGGGTATGCAAGGAGGTATGCAATTTGGTCCTTGGTGAGTCTTTTGACCGGAATGTCTGTTGGTGTTTCTCAGCCTCGAGGTTTCTCGAGGTTATGAGCTTGAGGCTCTTTCCACCCCTAACCCTCCTGACGACACCCTCCACGTCTCTGGTGCCAAACACATTTCCGTGTTGGCCAAGCAGCTCTGCATGTCACTCTGCAAATTCATGGTCAAGTGAAAATTGGCAGATATTACCTGAGATGTAGTTATGATTGATTGCAGACCAGATGCTATAAACGACAGTGATACGCTGGGAAAGGCTGCTGCTGAACCTCTTATCGTCTGACAACCCCTGCAGGGCAGAAGAAGACATACCAACGACAGAGCTCTGATGGACAGGAAACAGCCCAGGCCTGGGTGTTTAGAGGCTTCCAGGTTGCTGGGAGTCTCAATGACCACTCTTCCGTCTTATCTAGAAGACAGACACCCATTTGCGAACACTCAGAACAGCCGCCGAGGTTAGCACCGTCTGTTTACAGTCATCCCGAGTGCAGATAGAAGTATCGAAGTATTTAGGAGATATGACTGAAAGCTAAAGCTACCCCCGTATTTGGATGATTCACTCTGTGGCGTTGTAAAGTACCTACCAATATCACTTTAAGCTACCTTGCCCCATCCACTTCGTTTACAGTGTGCAACTCAACTCATAAAGGTCGTCCACTGGAAAACTTTACAATTGAGGATTTCAAGGGTTGTAAAGTCTGTTTCTACTTCTTCAACCGTTTACTGGTTTCTCCATTGATCGCCAACGTCGGCCGCTTCATAAGCGCGCTAGCCCTCTGACCAGGAACCTGCATCCACATTCCATACCCTCAACCTCTGTCGTCTGTACCTGCCTTCCACTACCTTCCTTGACTCCCTTACACTGGGACTTTCGAGAGCTGTAGGAATTCTTCAGGTATTCTCAACCTCTTTCCAGTACAGCCAGCCATTGTATTACCAGGCCCTGCCACTTGTCAAGATGAGCACTCGAAACAGCAAGGGTTCGTCAGACTATGATCCCTTTAGCAATGAAAACGAGGTCAGAGCCACAATCCGACAAGCTTTAAAATCACTGCTAACCAAAGAATAACAGAGTGACGGGATTGACCTGATTGACCTTACTGGTGATGATGTGTTTTGCCATGACGACCTTCAAAAAGCTCTACGGATCAACAAGTCTCTGAGAAATTATGTCTTGAATGAAGACTACCGATCGTTGCAGCACATAAAAATAGGCAAAAGCATCCATGAAATCGGCCACTTTGTCGAGCTTCGTGAGCCCATGCGCGCACACGATGTAAGTGACGTCCATCCTTGCTCAGCGAGGCAGCCCAGGACGGAAAGACAAGTAGCTAAAGAGAAACAACAGATCGAATTCATCGAGATCATATCCATACACTTTCACGACAAGACTGAGGATTACATCATCCGCGGCCTTCCATATGCCCGTACCCGAAACCTCGACGGTCGTCTCCCACGGAAGCAAAACGAAGTCTGCCTGGTCCTGGAGATTGACGCCAGCGATGAGCGTCCGGATGAGCAGCAAGCACTGCGCGAGATCAGCCCCGAGGACCTACTGAGAAGGAGGATCCTCACCAAGACGAACAAGTCGTTTCCTCACTGTCGCTTCGACAAGATAGCGTATGCCACGACGAAGCAGAGAGAGGAGCAGGCGCCGCTCTGCTGCAGGTGGAAGATGCGCGCGGTGTACAACGACGCCTCCAAGAGACGCATGGGTCATATCCGAGGCCTGGCTGTCGAGCACTTCTCTGAGCGCGACAGCTGCACGGTTAAGAGGCGGAACCTCGGTATTGACAAGGAGCGTTCCCGCGAGTGGCGCGGTGAGACAATACTCGGCGGGTCGACATTCTCCGAGCCTGAACCCAATCGCGATGAATACCAGAGCCAGGATATCAAACCTGCGCGGGCGCGGCGCTATGCCCTTGCGGATGTCTCTGCAGGCGCTGGTGGTGCTTCCCGCGGGGCTCAGATGGCAGGTCTGGTGGTTGTACTGGCATCTGAGGGCAGCAATCACTCTTGCAGCAGCTACCGGGCAAACTTCCCAGAGATCGAGCTTTCTCAGATGGAAACCTCCCAGTTCGCCTCAGATGGAGCCCAGCGGCCTGTTGATATCCTTTGGATATCTTCTTCGGCCCTGACCGAGGCGGGCGTCGACCCCGGAGCTGCCAGCAAGATGTGCGAGAATCTGCTCAGGAAGTTTCTCCCGCGATTTGTTATCATGGATCAGCCTCCTACCGTAACCGGCGAGAGAAACGCTTCCTTCCTCAATGCAATCATTCTGAGCCTCGCCGAGCTGGGCTACTCTTGCCAGTGCGACGCCGTCCAGATGGCTGAGTATGGCCTCCCCAAGATGCGCAAGCGGTCCATCCTGATCGGCGCAGGCCCGGGGGAGACACTGCCCTCATGGCCTACAGCAACTCACAGCGCGAGTCCGACTGGCGATCAGAAGCCTCTCGTCACCGAGAGAGATGCTATCAGTGGCCTCACCCCTACTCTCCACTCACTGCACAATCCAGGAGATATGCCGGTGCTGAACCGGGAGGTACGGGACGGGGACGGGCCGATCAACACTGTAATCAACGCAAACGGCTCGACTCATAGCCATCCGGACGGAGAGCGCGACTTTACGCTTAGGGAGCTTGCATGTTTCCAAGGCTTTCCGACCTACCACCGTTTCGAGGGCTCATACGTCAAGAAACAGATTGCGCATGCGTTTCCTCCAGTGGTCGCCATGGCTTTCTGCCAGCACCTCCGGCAGCACATGGAGGAGGTTGATGGCGTTCAGTACACCCAGGCCAAGCATGTTGGGGACGGAGATAATTCTGCTTCATCTCCAGACCCCAGCAACGAGGCATTGATCGATGAGTCATCAGGTATCCCGATCGATCAGGTCGGGCCAGACAAGACTCGAAATGTGCCCAGCAATGAATCTTGTACCAGAACCCCGAGCCGACAGCAGATTGAGCTGCCCACCAGAGCTGCAGGTCCACAACGGAGCGCAGGGGCTGCCCTGCCCTCACCGTTTCAAATGTCTCCCACGACATCTTCAACCCGCCTGACAATGTCCCCAAAGGCTTGGTCGAATGCCGAGACGGCGAGATCGTCCTCGGCGTCACTCACTGCCCCGTCTTTCTGCGCGCTACCGACACCTTCTAACGGCGAGCGAGTTCCCGCCGGAGGACATGCCGAAGAGTTCAAGCTGAAACGAGGACGGGACGAGTTCGAGGAGCCAGGGTATGATGGCGGCGACGACGACGAGGGTGGACCCCTGACAATCCAGACACCAAGCAAGCGCCCCCGGCTCTCCCATCCGATGGGGGCCGAGAAGTCCAGCCGGGACTGGTCCCACGCGGTCTCGGCCTTTCTGGACGGTGCGGCTGGCGGTGCCGAGGATGACGGTGCTGATGGGCGGGAGGGCAGCAGCCCAGACGATGAGCTGACTGACATCCTGGGGCGGGACCTTTGGGACCTGGCCCGGCAGTGCAGCGGTAGCTCAGATGGCGAGGTTTGACAAACCCTCAGTGAACAAGGCGTTCTCTCGGTGTGATGGTCAGGGAAACAGAGTCATTGAGGCCTGTGAAGAGCCAGGCTGGACAGAGTTGTCCTGAGCAGGCTTTCTGAGGGCACGACTATCCCGTGTTGAGAAGTGGAACAGGGCTGTATGGGACTCCCCATGGGAATGTTGTTAGTGTGTGAGGTTTGGCTCAAAGACGATGGTGGATGAGTTTATGGCATGGCCGAGGTTGTCTGCAGTCGAGGGGGCTCACATTGAATAGGGTCATGTTTTCGGCATGGATGGAGGTCAAACACATTTGGTACGTGAGATATCCGAAATGATTGAACTGGGTTTATTGTATTATTGTATTGTATGGCGTTGCAAGACGCAACCACCCAAGTGAAAGCACTCAAGCAGCTCGGCAATTACTTGACTCACAAACATTGATGAGCAGAAGCTGCTCTCCCGAGAGGATCGAGGAAACTACTTGGACTTCAAAGGCGGTCTAATAATACTCGCGATTGCATCTGCCACAAAGGCCTTGTGCTCTTTGCCAATTCACACAGACTCTCGAGGCGGCCTCAGCGCCACCTGCTGTACTTGGGCATCATCTTGGCCCTGAGCGACTTCTTTCCACTTCTCTTTCCGGCCGTCCCCGCGGTGCTCTTTGGCGCCGCCTCTCGAGTCTTGCCTGACGCCTCCTCCTGGGTGCTCTTAGATGCGGGCTTCTGAGTGCGCTTGGGTGCCGCCTCCTCAGCTTCTCTCGGTGGTGTCTTCTCGAAGATATTCCTGACCGTAATGTATGCCGCCGGCTTCTCAGCGGCCTTCGCAGCGCTCTTTGTGGCGGGCTTGTCGGCGCTCTCTGGTAGTGCTTTCACGTTCTTCTGCAATTCAGTCCTGTCGGCCTCCTTTGCAGTACCAGCGTAGGTGGACTGCTGCTTGGCCTTTGGCATAGTCTTCTCAGCAGCCACGCCGGTGGCCTTGTCGGTATTCTTTGCCACAATCTTCCTCGGGGCAATGGCAGTGGGCTTCTCGGTCTTCCCCTCCACAGCATCGTTCCTGGTCGCCTTCGCCTTGAGCCTCTGGTCCGCCTTTTCCTTCATTTTCGCAGCCTTCATCTCCCTGAGGAACTTGAGCTCCTCGACGGTCTTCTCGGCGCTCTTCTTCTTCGCAAGCTCCGCTTGCGCGTCCATCTCGGCGCTCGTCAAGCCCTGTCTCGCCCCGGCCTCCTTCCTGGCCAGCCCGGCCTGCGTGCCGCGCTCGTCCGCGAGGGGGAACGATTCGGCGAGGAACTTGAGGTTGCGCCGGTATCGCATCTTGCGGGTTCTGCGGAGGGAATCGAGGGCAGGGCGGTTCCGGGCGAGGCGGACCACGAGGGAGTCGGGGTCGACATGCTGAGCAGCGAGGGAGTCGCTGGAATCGCTGTCGTCGCCGGGCTGGGGTGTGAAGGCGGGAGAGGTCGGGCGCCACATGGAAAGCTGTCGGAGGTGCTGTCCCTGGGACTGCCACTGTGACATTTCTTGCGAGTACATCATGGCCGTCTCCCAATGATCGAAGTTCTGGTAGGTGATCTTGGACGGCGAAGGTAACCACTTGCCGTCCAGGAATTTGAACTTGGGGATGACGTTGTGGGCAGCCATGGCTGTGATCTTCGAGAAGAGGGGGAGAAGAATTGAAAGCGGTGATAATTGGGCTTGAGGTTTCAAGAAGATCGTAGGTTTGAGGATGGTCATCGGTTTGGCAAAGTGTCAATCGAGAGTCGAAGGAAAAGTTTGAAGCTTGGATCGACGTTTAAGCAGTTGTACGTAAACCACAATGGGCTGAACTCCATTGAATATTTCCCTCTCATCTGATCTTTTGCACTCTAAACAGGCCAATGGAATTGACGTATTCAACCCCATCGACTGTGAGCCGAATATTTTCATTGGTCAACGTACATGGCCCTCCATTCGTCCTCAGAAAGACCTAGAGTTTTGAGCACCTTTTCCAGGAGCTTCCAGTAAGGTGGACGCTCCTCTGGTGACTGGGGCACTCTATCAGCCTCAGGACCCACCTCGCTTGTGACCTCTCCTACATGCTTCCAAGCAGCTGAAGCCTGAAGCTGCTTCTCTTGTCGGTGGTGTTGTTTACGCGAGCGACGGGCGCGTCGCTGGCCCCCAATACCAGCACGACGCTCGACTGCACGGTACTCTGTGGGTCTCCCGATCGTATTCAATGAATCCACAGCTTCTTCCCTGTCAGTTTGTTGTTAGCTTGGGTTTGAGAGGATCTCCTCTTAATCCAAGTGGATTTTCTTCGAGATTGGCACATACAACCTTGACTTTCTGGCTCCCTCTCCCCATCTGCTATCCTCTCGTGCAGTGGTTCTAGGAAGTCTCCTGATACTTGTCGGGTGGCTCGTGGTTTGAAATCTCATGTTGAAAAGTGAGGGGACTCCACATCAGAGAGAGTGCAGGCTTTGAGACGGGGCAAGAGAGACGCCCGTCAGGACCTGATGTATTGGTGCCGTACTTGGATAACAATCGCGCGTGTGTCAGTTTCATGGATGTTAGACGTCCTCCTGTGCCTGTAAAGCAAGGCAGAGATGGAAACGTCCTTGAATCGCATCAGGGAGACCAGGCAGCTGTGGTCGAGCAAGAGCATATAAAAGTGACCACTTGGGTAGAGATGTGGGCCTGGACAGTCAACAACTAAGATCCACGGGCGAGATGATGTTATTTGAAAGCTTCCGAAAATTCAGGGAATTATTGATGGCAATTTGCAGGTCAGGCCACAGTTCCGATACTGAGCATGGCCTTTTCCATCCGGGACAAAATAGGTACTTAGGTAGCAAAGAGAATCCAGCAGGGTGGTAACTTGGAAACTAGATGTACAATGTGCACGAAGCCACGCTTGCTCGTCAAGGCCAGCACATGGACAACCTTGAGACTGAAACAAGGCACAAGAAACTTCCTTTCCATCTAGAACTGGTGGATCTGATCCTTGCGGTATCCAAGCTTCTCCAGCACGCCACCGCCCTTGGGTCCCCACCCCTTCTTGCCCAGCAGCACCTCCTCCATCGCCGGCGGGCCACACACCATAACCTTGGTGTTCTTCTCCGAAGGCGGGGCCGCGACCTCCCGGAGGAGGGCCTCGGTCACATACCCCTTCCTGAACCGGCCGTCGCCGCTCTTCTCGTCCTTGAGGTCGCCCACCGCATACACGACCTTGAGCTGGCCGGGGTGGCTCGCCTCGTACCTCCTCAACTCGTCGTCGAGGAGCACGTCCTCCTCGCCGTTGACGCCAAACACGACCGTGATCCTCGTCCTGTCCTCCGGGTTGCCCAGGATGCCCTGCACGAGCTGGTACACCGGGGTGATGCCCGCGCCGCCGGCGATGAGCGTCACCGAGTCGTGCTTGTTGGGTGTCCACTTGTACCCCGGGATGCACACGGCGAACATGACCGTGTCGCCGGGGCTCAGGGAGTGCAGGTGCGTGGACTGCTTTCCCTGGGGGTACCGCTTCACGAGGAAGTCCATGTGGCCTGGCGTGTCTGCCGGCGTGACGGGCGTGTACGGCCGGAGCACGGGCAGGAAGCTCCCGCTGGGGATGGCGAAGGTGAGGAGTGCGGCTGTCCTGGCTGTCAGTGCTTGCTCTCACTGGATGTATGCCTGGGGACGGAGCCGTTTGAGCTCACATGTGAGTGGAAGCCCGCTGACGGCGTTTGCATCGGGCAGTGCAAACCGCAGTCTCTTTGTGTTGTGGTTCACATCTTCGGATTCCTCCAGTGTCAGTCTTGTGAATGAAGGCCCTGGCCGTGGGAATATCTTCCTTGGCTCCCCGGAATCAGCGTCTGCCTTTCTCATCAACTGTGAGAGAACTGCTCCTCCAATACCAGCAACCGCCAAGCCCTTGAACACCGTCGGTCCGTAAGCACTGACAAGTTCTTGTGTCGACATCTTGCCGCTGAATGCTGGCCGTAGCCGTTGAGAAAACATTCGGAACGAGTTCATGATGGATATAAGGAATGCCCCAATCGCTGCTTTATTACGGTGTGCATCTGAGTGGTGTATGGTGCGCAAATCGGGGTGACGTTTTGCGTTCCAGCCGCGACGCGCTTATGTATGTCTTGGGGATGTCCGTGGGGGTCCGAATTGGTCCGGTGCAACTTACGGCCTTGTCAGCTCGCATCAGGCCACCGACAGGCCCGATCGTGGCGCAAGGCGGAGGAATGCAGACTCGGGCCATCCGTCGGGACCGAGCCGGAGCTGTCCCATTTCAGCTGAACCCGAGTCGAAAATAGGTAAGTATGCAAGTGCTATTCATCCAGAACAGTCTATAAACTGGACGAACAGCTCTTAGGGCCCCGCTAGGGGCTTTCCACCTGGTATGTATTCCTGTCCTAGGTATTGCATTCTTGTTGTACGAGGATCTGGCCAACATGCCCTGCAGCAAGTATACCCAAGCACTCAGCATATGTGCTCTACCGAGATATTCCCCCATATGCACTTGTGGCAACTGACAGCTGAACCTTTCATCTACCCACAACATTTGACTGCAGAAGCATTCAAGCTCATACACAGCAAGTCAATATTTCTCAGAGAAACCCGTAAGGTTCAACGTCAGTTCGATGTCATCAATAGTTTCCTTTCGCTGAATGATATTCTCCCTGCCGCTAGGGGTACCTAGAATGTTTACCCTGATAGCAAGGCGGTGTGTCCTCGTCCTGTTGGTAGCAACAAGTCCAACCTCTGACACGATGGCGAGGAACAATGTCGCCGTCAAAGTTTTTCGCGATCATTTTCTTCCTTGACAGAAGAGTGTATCGACCTGCATATTCAAGAACAAGGTAGATGGTCTCCGCTCAACATCTGAACCCGGAGGAATGTGACCAACACATACCTGGATGGCAACGGCAGGCCTCTTTCGAATTCTCAGACGACTTGAACAGCATTCCGCAGTTCTTGCATAATTATAAAAGAATGCGGATATTCGCACATAAGAAACCGGCTACCGCACATAAAAAAACAGATGGTACACAGATATAACGGGAAGCAGGGATCAGCCACTTATTAAGCAGCCAAGACCCTTATTTCCGTTATACCCATCTACAAGGGGCATTGCTGGCGTCGTCAGCATGCCTGGCGTTATGCCATCGCCAACCTCATCGGCGCAAATTCATAATGTTTTGCACAATTACACACATCTTTGCAAGCCTAATTGCGTGCAAATAAGCACTCTATTGCACGCCCAATTGCGCGCCGAATTAGCGCGATAATTCGTCGCAACAAGTAGTGCGAATTGCTTAGTCAATAGACACTATTATCTAGGACTGCGTTTCCTTCCCGTTACCCTCCTTATCGCCCAAATCAATGAAGCCATCGTCACTTTCGTCGTCGACGTCTGAAGCGGTCAAATCTATTGCTGGAAGCCTGTTGATTGTAGCCGTAGCCGCCATACGCCGCCTCTTTACCGGCGGCGTGCTGGGGGCCGTATGCATCCAGGGAGGCGCCAATGAAGCCGGGCCCCTAGATATCGTAGCCATCCCTTGGTGTTTTCGCTTCAGGCGGCAGCCGGCTTGGTCCTCATCGTCTAGGGACTCAAGGGTTGTATCGTTCCACTCAAAAGCTGAGTTTACGCGTTATGCTGAAGCCGTCATCGCCCCCGTCTTGTCACCAGCCCTGCTACCTAGGCTCGTGGTATTGGAGGAGGTCTGATGGGTCATCACAGCCCTCCCGACGCTGCCAAAGATGCCCTCTTCGTCCCCTGCAAACGGATTGTTATCCCAAGGCCTTCCTCTCGAGTTGAGGACCTTCTTGGGCGAAAGCACGAGGAGGAGGGGGTTCTCAATTAAGAGGTCGCGATCAAGGTACCATGCCGAGTGGACATCCTCTTTGTCAAGAGGAATACCTACTTCCTCCTTATCAGCAATTCTGTTAGCACAGATTAAGCCGAATTGTGTATAGATTGGGCAACGGCACGTCGATCGCGAGCACTCTCCTTGTGGTGTTTCGCCTCGAAGCATACATTTCGCCTGCTTCCTCGTCTTCGCGAGAAGCTCGAGTGCCTCCCTCGCCACTTGAAGGTATAGTTTGCCAACCCACGGCTTTCCGTTAAACTTTTCTAGGGCCGCCATTTTCTGCTTGGCTTCCTCAAGCCGGATATCACGAGCAGTCTCAACAATAGCCTCAAACGCAGCCTCAAACAGATAGTAGACATTCCCCATCCCATAGCCCAGCTGGAGCTTAATTTTCCGGTGCATCCGCTCAGTAGAGGACATCATACATAAGCCGAAGTTGAGGTTCTCGCAGATCTTATGGCCAGCCCATTTGGCGACGATCTCCTCCTTCTCATCAACATAATATGTCTTGAGATAGTTGAGGATCGCCCTCTGGCCTGAGAACTTCTCTTGCAAACGCTCCCAGGCTATCTCGTAGGTCTTACGATCGGTAGCAAACTCCATAGTCTTAAAGAAATCGAAGAGGGCTATTCGGGTGTTGGGGATGGCACTAAGGGCAGGCACTTTCGAAGGCGCCATGGTGGTGTTTCTCTACGGCACGTTCTAAAGTCCGAAATCTTCATCATCACTCTCGGGATCCTCAGGATCCGGGCTTCCCGTGGAGTTTTCATCCTCAGTAGCTGTAGGCGATTCCTCCCGGCCTGGCTTCCGCCATTTCTTCTTAATATTAAGAACAACATTCATATTAATATAGAAGACGCAAAGCTAGTATTTTAATTAAGGAAATTCTTTTATTAGAGCATTAATTAAGGCGGTATCATAGTCTATAACAAAGAGCGAAGGGTCCTCATTTTTACACTCCCAGAGGAGATCGTGAACCTACTCCAGCAGCCACCGGAAGCCTGATTCCTTCTCGTTATCCACAATACCCTGAAAGAGAGGCAAAATCTTCTTTATATGGGTCACGATAGTGCCTTGGAAGTACGGCAGCTTCTTCTAATTTATCGAGTATATACAATCAAGCGAGATATTGCCAGAGAAACGCTGCTCTCAAATCCATTGGACCTGCTGCATTATACACCACAAGATGCCCGTGATCGCATTATCCTCATTAATGCAAAATCTATACCAAGTCTCCTTCTCTTCAAGCCAGTATAGTGTTATCTAGGTTGGTGTATATATGCCTTGTTTCTGTTATCAAAAGCCGGCGAGCCAGTTCTTCATGGTGTTATTTCCCACCTCAACATCTGGGTACTGGCGACGAAGGGCAGCCTCGAGTTGCCTGGGCTTTGCTTGTGATGGGTCTTGAGCTATTCGAGTAAGGAATTCATGGTATTCTTGCGATAGCTTCACAAATCCGCGTTAAGCCTCCGGGACGTCCTGTGGGCCGTAATTAGTATGCCTTCCCTCCTTAACCCGAAGGACCCATTTGCTAGCTGTATTCCTCATACAATATGCAGTCGCCTTCCATTTGCAGCCACATTTAATTATAGAGGACTAATATTTTCTTACAATACTAGGCCGGGCAGTACCGCCCCGGCTATACATCAAGACCACATAAGTTGGCACTAAGCTTTACACAACCGTAAAGAACCCGGATAACTTTACTAACGCATTCAGTTCCGCATAAAGATCACTAAAAGTATCATAGCCATCGTGAAATAATCATAGGAAAGAGGGTGGGTTGGCAAGGGCTGGTTAACAGTGGTTCGTAGCAGTAATATTTGCGTTCCATTATTAACAGTCGCGTTGCCACTACGGCTCAAGGCCGCTATAATCTAGCACATATGCCATCACTATAACACCAAAAAAACGTCTGATAACCAGATAGGGGTAATTAATAATGCTTAATTAACTAGTCTGGGTAGTTTGTTTATTTATTAAGGGCGTTAGGGGTGGGTAGTGGGTGATAGGGGTTGGGTGGTGTGAGGCGCGTTAGTCAACAACATATGTGGCCCTATAGCCCCTTAAGGAGGCACTCAAAATCAGCACTCGAGGTCGTCAAATTCGAGGGCCCCCGGCACTAGCGCCATTACGTCAGCGGAATGCGGCTGCCCTATTGGCTGCAGCGTTGCCGGCGGCAACCGGCCGGGTGCTTAGTCACTAGCGTTATGTTTGCCATCTGTTTTCTTATGTGCGAATATCCGCATTCTTTCTGTAAGTTCGCTCTATGTCAGCTTTGATCTTACCATCAAGATGCTTTGGAGTATCTGTACCGTTTGGCGGCAAAGAACACACTCGCTTAAAGTTATCAATGGCGATATTAAACAAAGATCCTCTGGCTCGTGCGATAAATCATGCTTTTCTGATGACGCCCCTGCAGTGGTACGAAGAATGTGTTGGACCTTGGCGCAAAGATAGGTGCAAGAGTCTTGTTGGCCAGCACTTCGGGTACGTTTTGTCCCGCTCCTTCACCTCTGAGACTGGCAAGAGCACTGATATTATTCACTGTTCAGAGGTCTATGGTGATCCCCTTGTGTGCCCGCAGCCGGAAACTTACCGGGGCAACGTCAACTCATTCGGACCTAGATCTTGCTATGATGAGGGCAAGCGCGTAGCGGAGGCGCTCGCCTATGGATATCGCCTTCAGCGAGGAGCCGATGTGCGCATCGCAAGGATCTTCAATGCCTACGGCCCCGGGATCCATCCCGCGGATGGCCGAGTTGTTCCCAACTTCATCGCCGCGGCGTTGGCAGGAAAGCCGATCACCATCACAGGCGATGGCACAGCCAGTCGGTGTTTTCAGTACGGAAGAGATTGCGTGGAGGGCCTGCACAAGCTCATGGAGAGTTCTGTCCTCTCACCCGTCAACATCGGACGTGAAGAGGAGACAAGCATCGGGGAGATTGCCAATATCATCAATGACATTGTGGCGTGCAAGACTGGACAGCCTCAAGTCCCAATCCATTTCTTGCCCAAGCCTGATGATGATCCCTACCGCCGGGTCCCTGATGCCTCAAAGGCGCGGTCAATGCTTCATCATGAGGCTGGAATTGGCCTCCAGGAGGGACTCGACCGCACAGTCGAGTGGTTCATGACTTTACCAGGGATCGCGAAGTTGTAGTTTCAAGGCAAGAGAATTAAGTATTAGAACCAATCAGCAGCTTGAATAGATCCAGTACACTACAGACCGCGAATTATAACAAGTATTGACATGACTGTATGCTGTGAAGTAATTTTTGTTAAAGGATTTGACCCTCCGGCGGTTCTTGGTCACTTCTGAAGTCTGAGCCGACTACTGCCTCCATATTCTTCTCTGACAAACTCAGAACACTCAACATCTACCATTCGGACTCTCTATGCCTTCCCGGGCATAGCTAGGTGAAGGTTACACAAAAAATAGGCGTCAGGAGATGATTGGTATGGAGTCGAGGAGGAGCATACCATCATAGGACATGTCCCCTGCCCGCTCTGCAAATCGACACGTATGATCTTCGGAGCCCCACAAAAGCGAAAATCAACAGCATCTAACAGACTCATATGGTTATTAGGATATCTCGTGTATGCAAATAAACCATGAATTCATTAATGTCACAGAGACAAGGGCAACGCTTATTGTACCACTCATCAGATTTCTCACGGCGTCATGAGGACTTCCACTTTTGGTAATTTTTGCGGTCTATGACGATGATCCATAACAGGGATTCCCGAGCGCGGCCGCAGGCTCAGACACAGGGCTCCAAGAATTCCAGAGGCAGCGGCAGTGGTATAGGTCCCGGAGGGGTTTGCCTAATTAAAGAGAGTTCCGGTATAAGCCCGGTGGTTACGCGGCCTCCTAAGAGCTTGAATTCTTCAAGCTATGTTGGCAAGGGGCTGGGAATAATTGAGTGTCTCAATTCGACGGTTACACACATAGTGAATCACCATTGCCAGTGCCCAACTACTCGCCCCCCCCGGCGATCATCATCACTTGTTTTAAACCCTAGGTTGACACGTCAGCCTCCGGAGTATTTTGAGTCCGCTGAATTGCTGGGGCTGTAAAGGTTATAATCCCGGTGCGGGGTGCACGTTGACTACTCGATCTCCCTCTGTGTGATAAATACCTAGGTACTTTACATTATACTTGCCAAAACCTGCTACAGGCTCAAGGTTCTCATCGTTTGCCTGCAACCTGAAAAGGTAATACCGCCGTGCTAATTCGTGCCTGTAACATAATACTTGATCCCACACTTAGCACACACTGCCCAGGTTAATCTTAACTGACCTAGCCAAACTCGATACTGAAGAGAAAACAAGTAAAATCAAGCAAATAGTGTCCATGTGCTTCCCAGATATCGGAAGTCTATACTTAGAATACCTGAAAAGGGGGGAAGTGATCTGCGTCCGCGCGGGCATATATATATCCATCCGGGTCTTGACTGATCCTCGCGCTGTAAGACCAAATTAATTTTACATAAGGCCGAATCAGACCAACGTATTTGAGCTGCAACAATAGACCACAAACGCAATGCCTGTCACAGAATTCGCTTACTTCGCTGTCAAGCCCGGGAAAAAGGTGCTGGACGACTCCACACCAGAAGGTGTGATCATGACAAAGGAGTGGGAGACAGCCTGTCTGCAGCCGGGTGCTCACCGTGCCTACTGGTGTCTGCAATTTGAAGACCCTACGAAGCTGGTCGGCTTCCTGGGCTGGGACAAGGTTGAAGACCACCATGCTTGGCTAAAGACGGAGTCAGCACCGCCCGCCCCCCCCCCCTCCAACAAGAGTGTTAGAAGCCTGCCACTGACAAACAAAATCCTCAAACTAGCTGGAATGCAGAGGTTGTTAAGGACATGCCTACCATGCTGGAGTTCGACGGAACGGAGTTTGTCAAACACCTGGCCTTGCAGCCATGGCCGCCCGTGGCCATCTTGGATGCACAGAACGGTGGCTCGCTGGTCACTGAAGTTCTGATGCTGTGGTTCCCAATCGATGTGACTGCCGAAATGAAGGAGGCCGTGGAAGTACAGGCCCAGAAGTTCCGAGCAACAGCGCTCGAGAATTGTCCCAGCATTACGGGCATTAGCTCTGGCTGGAGTGTGGAGAATGATATCCCCATCATCGGCCGGGAGGGCCAAATCGGGACCGTATTCGTTTTCCTTGTCGGGTGGCCCAGTATGGAGACGAGTCAGAAAGTTCGGCAGATGAAGGCATTCAAGGACTGCATTGGCTCGCTTCGAGGCACGCAAGGTTTGATAGCCCTGAACAATATGCACTGTAAATGCAGGAGCTTCGAGGCGACCAAGTAGAGCGACTATACTTTTCACTTTGGGACGAAATTGGCTTTGGGGGACACGGTCAGGGCAGCATGTTAGAAAACTCAGAATGCACTAGTTATGTCGCAAGTAAAATGCGTCTGAGATCTTACTCTCGTGAAGTCACATGTTATGAATAACGTCCAGTGACTAAGAGACATTTGAGTCACACGACTCATTAAAAAATAGACCTTGGGGCCGCTGGCTCAATTGTCAGCCCTAGTATCTACATTCTATTGCCAGCCCGAAGCAATCGTCAACTCGCCAATCGTCAACTCGCACACCCAACGGCCCAGGGATCAGCGGAGCGGGACGTGTATCTCGCACGCGAAGCGTGCGAGATATGCTGGCCCACTCCGCTTGCGGCGTAGCGTTCTGCTTATCCCCGTGCCTCTGCAGCCCCTGGCTGACTAAGCAACCCAAGCACGCTCCACGCCCAATATCAACCACGCTTCTTCATTATCAACACCATAGAAACCGCTAAACGATATGAATTGACTGTTTTAAAGCAACTTGGTGATAGATTCAGTCTGTTCTGAAGGCGTCCTCTTGTTGTTTCTAGGGGGGAACCCCCTAGGACCCCCTGCCTGCGGCGCTGAGCCTGCGGCGCCTCACCACGCCCCCTTCCGGCCCACGCCCCCTTCCGGCCCGCGCCTTCCTCTTCAACAACGGACCACGATTTTCAACGACATGTCTTCTTAACAATTTCCTCTCGGCTAAATACTTTCAGAGGTACATCGTCATTGACCAATCCAGACTCGAGGATTCTGAACAGACCAATCCAGACTCAGATAACTTTCGGGTGATTACGCTGGGTAAGAACGCTACGCGGGCCGCATATCTCGCACGCTTCGCATGCTCGATACACGTCCCGCTCCGCTGAAAACAAAATGCAACCTGGGGCCCTTTCTCAATTCCTCTCATAATAGCCCAGCCTATTCCTCTCAATTACCACCCAACCACACATCCTGAGCTATAATGAAGAGAATATGCTGATGCCATATTTAATATATAATAATGGGCTTACTTTAGGTGAAGCTACCCAAAGCATAGTATTACTAAGCGATATTCTTCTGCGGGTGAATGGTACCTATTCAAATGGGGCTATCAGCCTGCTTAACGCCTATCTATTACTAAGGAGAATGGCTTTTAAATGGATTATTAAGCAGGAATCACTAGGCTAACCCCAACAGCCTTAGTATAGTAAATTCTGAGGCTATTATGAAGAAATGAGGTGATAATCAGCCTCTTAGGAAGCACTAATAGCATCATTTAAAAGCCGCCATAATGATATTAAGATAAAGATTTCTCGCCTTAAGAAGCAGCCCAATTTAATAGCTTTACGCCAAAGGCGGTCCACTATATTTCAACCACCGAGAGAATTTAGCTGGGTTAAACCAGAGTTAACAGGTCATATAATAGGCGTATATAGGCAAGGTTATTATTTAATACAGAGGCTTTTAATAATTGGGTATTAATAATTTTAGGTATTAAACAGCCTGTGCTTGGATCTGCGGAGACCAAAATGCCTTAAGAAGATAAGTGGAGCGTCTTGGGTAACCCTTATTAAGCTATTACGGCTTCTGGTTACTATTTAACCGGAATCTCTTTAAGGGAAAGATCTTTAAGCCTAATAGTTCTTAAAGAGTTCAAGCAGTTGTGCCCTTGGCATTATATCACATCACCCAATGGCTAGACTAACAATAAAATTACTATAGTATAGCTTTATGATGTTTTACCCTAGATAAATAAAATCCAAGGAGATAATGATTCCCAGCAATTCTACTGATTTTAGATAGCCATAAAAGCCATACTTAGTATTTAAATTCCTTTAATACTATATTAAAGGTTTATTTACTAATAATACTTGGGTAGGGGAATTTATTAAGGAGTGCTTCTTTAGCAACATTTTTTTGTGCTTCCTCCCAGCACATACTTCTCACGGGCTACAGCCAGCAGATAATGGACATTTCAATGTCCTTAAGGCTGCTTATCGAAAAGAATTAGCCAAACTTAACTCTATCACCAACTCAGCGCCTATAGCAAATCAAACTTCCTCTATTGTTTAGTAAAGACTAGAGCGGCTGTAAAGCTAACAACTATTCGATCGGCTTAAAAGCATACTAGAAATTAGCCTATAAGCCACCAGAAGGCATTAAATCACCCAGAAATCCAGCCAAATCAAGAGAGATCTGAGAATAGTACAGGCTAAAGCCTTGCCGTAAGAATCTAGCGATAAGGACCTTATTACGAGGGACTACATACTCAAATTAGCTTAAAACTACCAGCCCGGGCGCAAAGAAGCGGCCAGAACATCGCAACCCCTTAAGGGAAATGCAGGTAGCATAGGCCTTCCTCGGAGCAAGAAAACGCTAGCTCAAGGCTCGTATACGGTCTGGCAGAGGGCACAAAGAAACGCCATACCTCCCAACCCCAACAAAAAATTCATTATATTCATGAGCTATTAAGCTAAGGAGGGTTATTGAAGACTTAAGAGAGTTTCCAGGCTCCAGAACGCATACCTGCTGATAAAAAGTATTTGAAGGCTTTAGTAATAAGGGACCAGGCGATGAGGATGAGGAGAACATTCCGGCACCAATTGTCACGAGATCTGGGCATGGAATCAAACGGCCGGCTAGATATATGGATTAGCCATCTTCTAAGCTTCAATTTGCTATACAAATCAACTCTCAACACCAATTATTGAGTATTTTATGTGCATCATGAGTTTGGGCAGTTTATATGTGGCTCCTCATTCCACTGGTAGGGGTGTTCCACTAGTGGGTGTCAGATGGTAGTACGTTACGTATTCCCATGCAGCCATACTACGTAAATAAGCTCAGACTAATACTGGACTAGGACCAAACACGTCGTCCGAAATTATAATCGTTCCTGGTAACAGCCGGCCACTACGAGGTGGCACTCTTCCCCTAAGCAGTTTTCAAGTAATCGAAACTTCATATTCCATGGTTTAGCCGGAAATAACTCAAAGAATTCAAGCTCTCAGGAGGTCCGGCAAACCACTGGACTCATGCCCAACTGCCTCGCCGTTACTGCCTACTTCTGCTGGAATTCTTCAAGCCCTATTTCTGAGCCGCTTTAGGCGCTCGGGAACGTTATCCCTATTGGACAGGACCCGAGCTCTCGCTTAGACCTCCGCAGGCATCCTAAACGTTCAATCTCTACCTCCCCACCGCAGGGCATACACGGAGTAACCGCTGATAATGTTGTTCTCCCTAGGGGACCGTAGGGGAGCACAGTCCGGTTGACGTGATTGCCGAGCTTTTGGTCACGAGTATTCGTGCGCCTGGCTAGGACCGGCAAAATCCGTGTGCGGTGCCCGAGCTTCAAGCACAGCTTCCGCCTATTCGCCCGAGAAACCATGGTCTCAGAGTTTCGATACGGCTGGTGCTCCCGATCTACCCATCTGCTGGCAATAGGCACTATATTGGAAATATTTGGAACCTAATTTTGCAGAGTGACCGCATCCGCCTGCGTTTCGTATGTCTCTATGGATACCTAGATACGAGCGTGGGTGCTTTGAATCTGTGGCGCTCCGCGAGCTCGATGTACGAGACGACCAACTCCTTCCAGGTGGAAACCAAGAGCTGCAACCTCAGGTCCGAGGTAGTTGTGTCCATCGAAAATGTACCTGGGCCTCCTCATCAACCGACGGATTTGCTCCCACTCAGCTGTTGGGGTCCCGTGGCCTGCTAGAACGCAGCAAGCAATGTTTAGCACGCGCTGAACCGGCTTGATGAAGCAGTGTATGCGTAGTAGTAATTAGGTGCTTACCTGTCGGGAAAAGGCGCAAGCCCTCCCAGGTGTTCAGAACAGCAACTGCGCTTGCCCCGCGACAAGTGCTAAGAATGTCTTTGCCCACAGACACTCGCTCGTCTGCGATGTGCGCGAGCCCGTTCAAGCTTGTGCGCACGTCGTCCATGATCTTGGCCTCACTGACGAGGGGTTCAAAAATACGGACGGGATAGCCCGCCAGGGCCAAGGAACGAACCACCTTGATAGCTGGCGACTCGCGCGTGTCACCTGTCTTGGGCTTGAAGGCGAACCCGAAAATGGCCACGGTGGCGTGTTTCGGGACGCGAGTGATAATCCGCTTGATGCAGCGCTCGGTCTGGTAGCTATTGACTGTCACAATGCTCCCGAAATAGGATGCCACAGCCTGAAGCCCCAGCTCGGACGCAGTCCACGTGAGGTGCAACACATCTTTTTTGAAGCAGCTGCCGCCAAATCCGATTGTGGCGTTCAACATGCTTGCACCAATCCGCTGGTCAAGGCCACATGCCGACGAGACCTCTCTGATGTCAGCACCAAGCTCCTCGCAGACCGCACTCAGGGCGTTGATGCTGCTGATGCGCTGTGACAGGAGGGCGTTTGCTGCCAGCTTGGACAATTCGCAGGACTGGCTTCTCATGGTCATGATCCTATCCCTCGGAACCCAGTGGGCGTACAGATCGGCCAGATACTGCGCCGCTTCTCTGCCGCTGTCCGTGTCGGACGAGCCGATCAGGACACGGCCGGGGTTAAGCAGATCCTGGATTGCTGTGCCCTCTGCTAAGAACTCGGGGTTCGACAGAACCTCGCAGTGCACGCCAGGCCGAAGCAGACTACTTAGCACTCTCACGGTCTCCTCGGCCGTTCCACATGGCAGTGTGCTCTTGTTGACCAGTATAAAGTCCTTGGCCGCCGTCTGTGCGACCTGCTTGATTGCCCCGTAGAAACTTGTCATGTCAGGAGCCAATCCTGCCGCTGGATGGGTTACTTCACCAGCGGTAGACGGAGTCTCGACGGCGATGAAGATCACATCCGCTTCTCGGACTTCCTTGTCGATGTCAGTTGAGAAGTTCAAGTTGCACGTGCGAGATGCGCAACCAGGTCCGAGTCCCCTTGCCGTCTGCACAACCTCGACGAGTCCGGGCTCGTTGATAGGAGGAGAGGTCGAGTTCCACAGCGCAATCCTGCTGGCATTCTTGTCGACGATACAAACTTCGACCTCGGGCACTTTCATAGCAATTACCGAGGCGGTCGGTCCACCCTTGATGATCGCAGCATGTTAGGAATCAAGCTCGGCCCAGTGTCACGACACAAGTGACATACCACGTATCCCGCGCCAACACAGCAGATCTTGGTAATTTGCTCCTTTGATTCTGCCATATCTTTTACAATGCACTAATTTGCTTCTTGACAAAAGAATGCGTGATAAATGAGATCATCTTAGAACCACAGGTCTCATCAATGTCTCCGTCACGTGGGCGGGGATTTCTTTTAGTCTTTTCCACTCTCCTCAACTGCTTCAGACTACGAGCCCTTGCGAGTATACGGCTCCCAGGTGTCGTCATTGATTACTGTAATCGAGATCTTGGTTCCACTAGGATATCGTCCATGCTTCATTGCAGGTTTTCTACCATGCCATCGAGCTGCGAGCCAAGTACAAAATGTGAGTGACCAGTTGACCGTTCCACTTAAATTGGTACCATACGGCCCTCCGTGGACCGCCGGGACGGCACTGATTTGCCGCCTTTATTTATTACCAGCCTGGGGTTGCTTTCCTATTATCGACCTAGTGCTTGCACGCCTAAGGGCCGGGGAGGGGAGTTTTTCATTCCGTCACATAATTCAATCATGGTCAAAAATATAAACGAAATTATAAGATTAAAACGTAATACTAATAACAGCCTAACTTATATTCCCATCACTAACCGTTCTAGTATATATGAATAATGTAAAGTGTCCTAGGTTAAATGATGTCAACTCGCCAATTATATGTTGCTATTATTGGAATATATAGTTGGGATGCTGGCGTTACGCCCTGGTCAGAGGACGACACCCCTCCCCCCCCCGGCAGGTTAGTGTAACTTGCCGCATACCCACATACTCAACTAGTGTAAACCCTATACCAAGCACATCCCGCTCAGAAAGGAGACTGTGATGGCTTAGATGGTGAAATCATGCTCTCCAGTTCCCCGCGCTCTTTCGTGCCTGATGACCTTCGGCGAGCTGTATCGGAGTCTTCCTTACCTGCTGTTTTCTAGGACACCTATCGTGGTTCACTCTCACATCCTCTTGGAGTGTGGCACATCAAGTCAAGTCAACTTACTTCCGGACGTTATGATTCCCCTATCAAAGCCATTCTTGCCACCAACATCGGTGCCATATCTTCAAGAGGTCTTTCAGTCTGGGAAACTGGTAGGCCAGGGACCATGGACACAGCTCTGTACACGATGGCTAGAAAATATGATGATGGAGGGCAAGGCGTTTCTGGTGACTTCTGGTACCACAGCTCTGGAAATGGCAGCCATGGTCGTCGATATACGTCCCGGCGACGAAGTCATTTTCCCAAGCTTCACATTCGTGTCCACCGTAAACGCGTTTGTTGCCAGGGGCGCCGTGCCTGTCTTCGTCGACATTGAGGATAAGACGATGAACATCAACGTGTCTGAAATCGAGGCCGCCATCACCCCAAGGACCCGTACCATAGTCCCCGTCCACTACGCCGGTATCTCGTGTGCGATGGACGAGATCATGGACCTTGCCAGTCTCCATAACCTGGCGGTGATCGAGGATGCGGCGCAGAGTCTCACCTCCAAGTATCATGGCAAATTCTCCGGGACAATCGGCCACATTGGGTGTTTCAGCTTCCACGAGACCAAGAATTTCACGTCTGGTGGTCAAGGCGGAGCCGTTCTCATCAACCAACGAGAGCTGGTTGACCGTGCAGAGGTTGTCTACGACAACGGCACAAACAGGGTGCAGTTTCTCCGCGGAGAGATCCAGCAGTACGAATGGCAAGACGTAGGCTCGAACTACGTCTTATCCGAATGTCTTGCAGCTCTCCTGTGGTCACACCTGGAACTGTCAGATGTCATTCAGAAGCGGCGTCGTGAGATCTGGCACAAATACCATGCCCAACTTCAAGAAATAGCAGCTACGACCGGTGCCTTTGAAGTCCCCAGTCTGCCGCCTGGCTGCGAGAGTAACGGGCACATATACTGTTCGTTCTTTCACCAACCTGTTCTTTAGACCCCATGCTCGACGCTGACACGTACTTTGACTAGATATCAGGCTGACAGATCCCGGGCGGCGGGGGAGTTTCATTGCCCACATGAAGCAGAACGGAGTTGCAGTGACACCTCACTACACCCCGCTGCACTTGTCAGCTATTGGTAAGCGAATAGGAAGGTTCGTTGGCGAAGATCGCAACACGAGCCTCGGAAGCGAGTCACTGGTACGGTTGCCAATTTATCATGAATTGGGGGAGGGAGAGCAGGCTGAGGTTGTCCGGAACTTGCATTCTTTCTTTGCAACTCGTCTTGACTCTAGACTCTAGACAAGAAATACCTAGAAGAATGTGACTATATATCTAGGTAGTGAGTATTCAGGTGCGCCGCTTCACAGAAATTGAATTTAAATGCTTGAAGATGGAAAGATGCTACGCATGCCTCCTTTCGCAACCTGCTCTGATAGAATCTGCTGTCGTGTCGTGCCTGTCAGAGCATCAATCTCGCTTTCTGCGATGTCCCGCACCATTACATGAATATGATCAAGACTCTTCACGTTCTGCCATTCCGCCTTTTGCTTAAACCACAAGAGTTTCTCGCCGAAGTCCGCCCCAAGCCGCTTGCCGAAAACCCGCCGCAAAAAGGTCTCTATAGTCGCAGTGGCCTTTGCCGTGGGGAGGCCTGTATCGGGATCAATGGGGATGCTGACCTTGGACCAGACCACAAGGTGCGTGATTCCCTTGGCCACACCGTAAGGCCAATCGTTCCGGATTATTTTGAAGTCATCAGGATGGTTGAACAGGGCAGTATCCCGAGCGACAATTGGGTATTCCCATCTTAGCCTCTCCCGTCGAACGAACTCAGCAATGGTTGACCCATACTGCTTTTCGACCCCGGAGTACCAAAGGATATAGTTGCGAAGGTCCTGTGGGCACCGCTGAAGTATGCCCATGTCACTTGCAGCTTGTGAGGTTTAGTATGATGGAATGAATCCACCTCCAACCTGCTGCAAGGGGTGCAGGGGGAATACCAATGATGTTCTTCAACTGCGCCCATTCATACGGTCTGAACTCATCAGATTGTCCCAGCAAGGCCTTTACGTCATCCTCGCTGAGTTTGAAAGGCGGGTTCTCGATGACGGATTTCACGTTCATTGCCGCTCAGTTTTGCTGGATCAGTCTGAGGTGGCGGTAGCAAAGTCCGGCATTACTAGGATCTACAAAAAATGAGTGATGTATGCAGGAATAGTTCCTTCCAAAAGAATGCGTGCATGTGCCCTGACTACAGCCAACTTCTGGGTGCTCGGATACTACGGCGTGCATCTCGTACTGTACTTGTGCATAGCATACCTAGGTACACGCAATACATGCACCTGTAACTGGACGTGCTTGTTCTGACTCGCGCGGGTATTATATTTCAACATCCCAGAGTTTATGAGGATCCTTGCGTGAGTTCGGCAGTTACTTTCCCTGCATATGCTTCAGCCGGTTTTTCGAAACCTAAATTATTGACGAGGTTCTCGCCATACCCTCCCCCTGTCTGGCTGGCTTTAGTATGCATAGGCTTGTTACATTTCTACAGGCATCCCAACTTTTAATGTACTTCTTTCTGGCGTTAGTCTTGGACCCACCAGGAAGCACTTTCCCAGGCAGGACCATCTTATGCAAGTACCCCAAGTCCCTTGCGTTAGAGAAGAGGAGACGTAACACTTGAGATGCATGGAAAGGGGTCAACTATGGAGCTGGACCGTCACCTGTCATCAATGATATCGCCTGCGTGAGAAACTCTGCGCCAGAGGGGGGTAGATACCGTCCACTACGTAGTCACTAATAGGGGTTTCGGGATAATAGTCAACAGTAGGCGGCAGACTTACGGCAGTGGAAGTGAAGGACGACGAAAGAAAAGCAATCCGCTGTTAAATCAATGATAAATAAAGGCCATGCCACGCCGGATACGCACACACGATCAGATTCTCAAGAACGGAACCACACCATACCCATCTGTGGACACTACCCCTACCATTCACTCAACTATTGGCATCCCTTGGATACTATATCTATTTAGAATCACAGCATCTCTGCCATGCCTCTCTTTAAGCCCGAGAACGTCAACATTCCCGTCTTGAATCAGTTCTCCCTTAACGGCAAGATTGCCGCTGTAACCGGAGGCGCCAAGGGAATCGGTCTCGAAATCGTCCGTGGACTCGCCGAGGCGGGGGCCGACGTCGCTCTCATTTTCAAGACTTCACAGCAAGCCGCCGAGGACGCGGCAGCCACCATCTCTCGCGACACGGGGAGGCGGGTGCAAGCATACCAGTGCGATATCTCGAGACGGAAAGACACAGATGACACCATGCAGCAGATCGCCAAGGAGTTTGGCCGCGGCCGGCTCGATATCGTGGTGGCTAACGCTGGTGTGTGCGCCGTCACCCCCGCGCTCGAGGTGACCGAGGATGCATGGGCAGCGAACAACGGTCCGAACCTGGACGGCGCTATGTGGACGGCGCAAGCCGCAGGGAAGATCTTCAAGGAGCTGGGGAAAGGCAACCTGATCTTCACGGCGAGCATGAGCGGGAGCATTGTGAATATTCCCCAGACAATATCCACGTACTGTGCCAGCAAGGCCGCCGTGGTGCACCTCGCCAAGTCCCTGGCGGTGGAGTGGGCGGAATTCGCGCGTGTGAATGCTATTTCTCCTGGTTTTGTCATGACGGACGTCCTATCCGTTTGCCCCAAGGAGTTGCTCAGTACGTGGGTCAATATGACGCCCGGTAAGAGGATTTGTGATCCTGCCGAGCTGAAGAGTGTGAGTTCCCCTTGTTCCATCCATTCAGTCCAACTCTTGGTTAAATTGGCTTTCAAAATTGGATTTTCAAACTGACAGTGTGCTTAAAAACAGGCATATGTCTTCCTCGCTTCCGACGCCTGCAGCTTCATGACCGGCGCAAACATCGTGATAGACGGAGGTTACACGCTCCCCTAGCAATATTGAACACAGGGGCCGCCAATTGATAGCACCTCAAATCAATTATTCCTCTTGTAGTACCCTTTATACTATCAGATTTCCTGCCCTAACGCCTGGAGCTATCAAGTTGTAGTACGCAGTCCGTGGCCAACAGGTCGGATATCCGTTTTCGGTACTAGTTGTCTGGCATTAACCTGAAACTTGTTTTTAAATGAGGAATACATACCTAGTTCGGCCTAGGAAGCAATTGATGACACTCAACCACCTTCATTCTCAGTACTAACTACGTTATACACCTGAGCCCATAGCAAGTATGCGAAAATGAAAACGATAATGCTGACACGGCAAGGATTGTACAAGATAAATAAATTAGCCCGAGTCCTTGTTCCTATGTTATCGTCTGGGGCGAAGGGTAGCAAGCTCCCACACTAATCATAAGAGACATCGATCCGCGCATGAAGAAATATTTCGATGACGCAAGGTTATGAATATGAGAGAAAAGAAGTCATGTCCATGGCTGCATTCTTTGTATTTGATAACTATTTCATTAGCCCAGTCTTCTCTTCCGCCTCGGGCAGATTCATACAAGGTCTCGCAAGTACGACTTCTATCTCTTTACAACAACATCGAACAACTCTTTCATTCTCTGGAGACGTTAACCGCGCCACAAATATGATAAAGCCACGTAATATGTATGATTTCTTAATGAAATTGAGCAGTAGCTAACCAGACTAGAGAAAATTCTAGAATACCTAGTTAGGCAATACTACTTGTACCATGGCAATTTCGTTTGCCAGGCTATCCGTCTCGCACCGCCGCCTGATCTGGATCTTCGCAGTGATGCCGCCCGGCTGCGCGCTGTTTGTCTGAGCTATTGGGCCTGTTGCAGATGCTACTCCTGTTAACAGGCACACACTTCAGCCGTTGTAGCAGCTGCAAACAGGCATACACGCTGCATGACGTTGTACAGAACGCCCTGTAGAGAACAAAACCAACTAATGTTGTACCAAGATCATTATCCGGACTCGGTTCCCTTTCCACAAGGACTAAAATTGTTTCGCACAATGTCCAACGCATGGCCGCAATGTGCTCATCTGTCAAATGTGAGGGTCTCGGATAAAGCCACCTTGGTAGGTCGTCTGCTGCCTGAGATCCTCCTCATCCTCCTCCATTAGGCTGCCTCCAAAACCATATCAGAAAATGGTCTATCTCGAGACTCCCCGGCTAAAACCTTGCTTCCACCTGATGTATTGAGGGTCAAGCTGGTGTATACTCTGGCATTCCCCTGCTTCCGATAGGTCGGGCCAGAGCAGTCTTCCGCCCAGGCTATGCACAGCAGGACCTCGCCAGGAGTGGCCCGGGAAGGTCCGCCAGCGGAGGGTGCAAACCCGGTACGGACGGCCCCGGCACTCCCAACACACCGGCGGATGGATACAGCTTCAGACCCCGCGGATCAAGGCGCAGTGGTGTCTTTGGTCCACGCCTGAATCGGCGAAGCCAAGCCGGGGAGTGTGCGAAGAGTCTCATGTGTTCCTGAACGTGGATGTTGTCCCAAGCCAACAGGGAAAAACCATCAGTGTCTTTTATTATCTCTTAGTCAAGTTTGAGATACGCGTTCTGTACTTCGTATATTAAAGGCATTCTGAGGTTGAATAATTCGAGCAAAGCGTGCGCGGAGTCTTCGCGTCGTAAAACTGTCTTGTCCGATGCCCACGACTTTCTCCTCGCGATGGATCTCGGGGAGTAGCCCTCAAGGCAGTCCACACCCTCCAAAACAGATTGATCGATGCCCATGAGCTTTGAGAGACGATTTATCTCGGATATGGTTTTCCCGATGCGTTTCCAATCAGATGAGCAGTTTTGTGGTCGGATTAAACAAACGAAACCAACTATTCATCTGATTGCATACAGTCGTAAACGCTTAAAGACCCAGCTTTAGTAGGAAAATACAATAGCGATAATAATAAATTTTCAGACGAATAGCAAAATGCCTCCGAGGAAAGTTGATTTGCGCGAGGTTCCTTGACGACTGGGTACAATCCAGTCTCACAGCAACCAATAGCTCAACCTATGAATTTACTTTAGACATGTAGAGCTTGTTCCGTAGCCGAGTTGGAGGCTTCTGCATTCCCCGCCCCCCTTCTTCCTTATTGTATCAATGGGACTAAACGTGTGTTAGGGCACATTTAAACGAGCAAACTACCTAGGTAGCAGGTGATAAAGACACGCAGATCCAGGTGCAAACATTAAGTAAGAACCTTCTTAAAGTCCTTCCCGTACTTCTAAAGTCATGACTGACACCTTGAACGAACTCAACCGTGCTAATATATATATATATACGTACAAGAGAAGTATTTTACTTGATATATACCGTTGAAAATGCGGGAATTCTATTCTGCGCCTGCCCGATACTCGTCCCATATCAAGCGCATGCGAGCTTCTTGTCCCTTTGTAAACTCAATACGACACGCACTAGAGTTTTATTAGCAAAATACAAGCTTCGACATTCCCGGGAGGGCTTGGGGGGGATCAGGGTCAGGATGCTCAGCTACTTACTCGTCCGAATAGTCCACTATGGAAACAATCAAAGTCAGTGAAAGGTTCCAAATGCAGTGTTTCAAGAATTGCGAAGCGCTTCTAGGTATACTTCTCGAAATACAAAATTCCATAGCACAAAAAAGTAATCTTCCGTGGTAAACAGAGCGATGGGAGCTTGCTTACTGTGGTTCTTATAATTTGGAGGGTCAGTGCCGAACAAGCAAGCAGTGCTGCCATCATCACAAACGCCTTGATATGTATAAGTGTACCCGCTCTGTGGTACTGTATCGTTGACGCTGTTACACGTTAATTACCAGCTACGGGTCCCAGAACACATTTCAAGGTACAAAGATCTGGGAACTGTAGCAACTCAAGAACGGCACTTACTAGTCTCCGGGGCCCGAGCAGCCTCCCTGAAAGACGTGGAACAGCCCGAACCAGTGACCAGCCTCGTGAACAGCCATCTTGCCCTGGTTATAGCCCCAATCGTTGGTGCCGTTGGGGACCGTCGCGGAGTTCACGAAACACCCGTCTACGGACTTGTCGAACTCAGTGGGCTCGGCCGTGCCGTTGGGCGTCCAGGTTGCGAGGCCCCACGGCCACGTTGACCAGCCTGTTCCTGAATTCCCGGGGCCGACTGTAAGTTCCGGGATGTAGAACAGGTTTAGGTCGGCATAGGTGCCTTTCCGGAGGGCCTGCTTGACGACATACTCAATGTCATCTCCCTTGTTAACAGACGCGAGTGTCTGGTTGACGACCCACTGGGTCTCTGCTAGCTTCAGGTTGAAGCTATATGGGGCGAACGAGTCGTGGAGCAGCTGGAACTGCGCGGTCATTGTATCTTTCTTGAGGCGAGGTTAACGTTTGTCATGGGGAGTACATTGGCGACGGCTAAACTCACAGAAAGATAGCCGCCTTCGAAGGTCTCGTTGAACGCAACAACGTGCTGATAGACATTGACATCTATAGCTTCGTCGGCGGGCGACCTGAGACCGCTTGATTTCGTCCCGATCCGCAGTCGGCTTGCCAGCAACTCTTTGGTATCCTCAGAGATCTCATCTTGACCGCAGACCACGGGATGTGATCGCCTTAACTGCGGGACGATAGAGGCTCCTGTAGAGCCCAGCAGTGCGAGCGAAGCTATAATGCCGGAACGCATTTTGATAACTAGACAGGGCCGAGGCTTGAGGCTTGAGGAACTCAAAAGATATGAAACCCTTACCTTTGAAACAATGCCAGTAATAAGGCGTTTCCATATATATATATATATATTGTGTGAGCATTTCCCGTACCAAGCAAGGTTGGATTCAGACTTGGATTGAAGAGGAAGGTATCATCGAAACAGGAGTCCAGAGTCGGCCGACTCGGCAGTCTTGGCTTTCAAGGTCGGGATTGATTCCTCCATCAAGCTACGAGATATGCACGGTGTGCGTGGTACGATGGAGGGCAACCTCGTATCTGCAAGAATATATTCTTAGTGCACACAATACGTCACGATCAAAATACACTGAGCCGACAGAGCCAATTTACCTTGGCGGGAGAAGTGCCACTGTCGTGTGGTTTTGAAGACTAGGTAGTCAAATCTGCAGTTCTGGTTAGAAAAGCCCCATGAGCATTGCATGTCACAAGGCAAGCTGCCGCTACCTTCGTGCTGAAGCCATGGCTGAAGCATGAGCCATTACTACAGACTACGGTCAATAGCGAATAGAAACATCAGAAAAGGATCCCTGGGTGGCGTTGCCAGAGCTCCTTGATTCATGGGAGCATTGATAAACCTGCGTTGAGCTGATATGTACCTGCACGACTTGTTCCACAAAACCATTTGTATTTATGTATGAGTGCTGAGAATGCGAGTCGGTGCTCTATATTACAATGTAAATGATTTTTACTTCGCAAGAGACAGCTGCGGATGTGTAAAATTGGCCTTCTTTTCAAGTTGTACACAATGGTGTTTAGGAGAGGGGGGGTTGTCGAGGGTGACCCCTAACCCTCTGCTGATCAAGCATTGCCCGTCCAGTCGGCAACGGGACAGCAACACCAGTGCTAGCTTACGGTGCTAGTGATGTCTTGACGGAACTTTGCGTTCGTACCTCTCCGTCCAGCCGCCCATTCCCTCTCCCGACCGTCATCCCAAGGATCAACATTTCAAAATGGCATCAAGAAAGGACCAGCGCAGGCCTGACCTGGGTACGCCATCTACCCAGGCCGTTTCTCATTTGCGACCAGCCAACTAACAGCGATCTCCACAGTAATTCCCTACCAGGAGCCATTGTCCAAAGGCGACAGCCCCGAGCTGTCTTCCACTCTGTCCCAGACCCTCCCAATGGCGGCAATTTTCATGCGCAACCGCTACATAGGGTGGTATGTCATCTGCATCTAGAACCTCGACTCAATGCCTCGGCTGAAGCGGCTCCTCGGCTTCGACCTTCCAGCTCCGCAGGGGCGCAATCACACGCGATGGAAGCTGACAACACGCAATGAAATAACAGGGCAGCCGTGGTATTTAGCGTCCAGAACTGGTTGGGCGAGAGCGAAGACAGCCAGAAGAGCAGCAGCACGCCCGGCTACTTCTCGGTGGGCATGTCGCTCATGTCTCTGATCGTCACATACCTGCCAATGTTCCTCCCTCCTCCGCCTGGTACACAGCGAGCCGCGACAGGCACCGAGGCGGCGCCTCCAGTGCCTCCTTCATAAATGGGTGTATAGAAGAGTGTGGAGAGCTGGAGGACCAAGGACGAAGCGAACTTTCTGGCAATGGTGGTCCCGCTCTGCGGGCACCTGTAGTACGATACCCGCCATATAGCAATATCAGTTCAATTGAGAAGCCCACCAACTAATCAGTACGTCGAACTGGACGCTTTAAAGTGAGCAGGCCTGACCAGGTCCCGGTCTCAACTACAACTCGTGTGGTGTCACCGGCAGGGAAAGCTTCCTCCTGAGGCCGGTCACAATGTCCAAGTAATCCTCCTCGTCCTCACTGGTAATGATTCCGTGCCGGACAAAGAAATCCAGCATCACTGAGCAGCAGTTCGGTTTGAATTCCCCGCGCTTCATGGCCCTGGTGACCTCTTCCACCGTCATCAGGTAAAACCCCTGGACCTCGCCGTCCTTCGGCTCAGGTCGCACGTCGCCAGGAAGCTCCAGGTCGTAAACGTACAGCACGTTCGGCCGCAGCTGGCCCGTCTGCTTGCTCTGGCTGACGTATGTCACTACTCCGGCGGGGACGAGGTTCTTCTCGACGTAAGGGAGCGGCAGCGCCGCCTCCTCGTCCGACTCGGCCACGATGCACTGCCACGGCGTGTCTTCCGCCTTGACACCGCCAGCAACTGTCGTGTCCAGCATCCC
The DNA here is from genome assembly GCA_002270565.1 of Stenocarpella maydis. Lineage (NCBI taxonomy): Eukaryota > Fungi > Ascomycota > Sordariomycetes > Diaporthales > Diaporthaceae > Stenocarpella > Stenocarpella maydis. The sequence goes on from NQMI01000004.1 coordinate 837,411, forward strand.
CGGGTAGGAATGCAGACTGGCGTCGCGTCGTGCCACCCAAATCCTCAAACCTGTCGTGTCAAGCTCGTTTGTGTCTCGTACGTAAGCTGTCAAGTGGGCGCCACGGCTGCAGATCCCAAACAGCGAGGCAGCGAACCGTTCGAGGCGTATGCGCTCTGGCCGGTGAGTCGCCCTCGATGGGTACTCTCTCGCCCCGATGATGCGCACCATCTCACTGTGAGATGTGAGGTTCGGAAATACCGAGGGGCCTAATGCAATTGCACCATTGATCACAGCCTGGAAGGCGGCGTTGATGCGATCGGCTTCGATGTCAGTCACTGTGACCTGGACAAGCTTGCTTTCGTGGTCGATCGAGAAGTCTGCCGTCCATGGCAACTTGGAGACGGTATCTGAGGTGAGGTAGCCATGAGTTCGAGAGTCGTTGGGAAGAAGCAGCTTGTATAGGCCGCCGTAGTCCCAGCCTATGGGAACGCTGGTGCCAGCGAGGCAATGGTTAGCTTGGGACAAGTCCAGGAGGATAAAAGCTTCATACTTATCCACCGCTCTAACGAGGTCAATCAACCGCCGAGCTTCGAAATTCCCGTCCATGCTTTTCTGATGAAGTCTGAAAATGTGTCTTCTCTTTCACAGCTGATGTCGAGGTAAGTGCGCAGTGCAAAGGTCTCATATGGTGGCACTACATGACGGTATTTCTATCAAGAGAGTCGGCCTGAGGGTTCAACCCTACCCGGAGTACCAGGAGGCAGGCTGCCTAATCAAGATATTTCGAATCAGTTGTTGTTGTCAATGTACTTGAATGCCACGCAACAGAACTAGTTCAATTCGCCAATCTGCTCAGGATTCGAAGCCATGTATTGGCTTTCAATATTACAAAATGATGAGAATTGAGGTATTGGACCGAGACGTTATCGGAATTTGCAAGTGAGCGGCGAGAATGAAATTCAGGAGGAAGAGAACATTTGAATGGATGATGTAGAATCACAAACGCCGTCGAGGGTGAAGGTCCAGCACAGGGGCTTTGCATGTGTATCTCGCACCTCTGTTTTGATGAGGCTGTCGACAAGTCTTGTGATTACCTGTGGCGCAGAAATAGAATCGACTGGAAAGTAACTATTAACAAACAGGACCAGGACAGGAAGGTTTATGGGGCTGAGGATATATCAAAAGTGAGGCGGTAGCCCTGTTCTCGTCAAATACATTGGTGGCAATTGATACTTCTACTTTCTGTTGGTAGGGTTTGTGCTGCGTCTGAGATAATCCGATGCATGGGGCGATACGTTCGGTGGCTGGCCAGCCAGGCTACCAGGTGTCGACATGCGCGAGCGCAATAAAGCTGTCAGTCACCCCGGCCTGGTCTTGTCTGCCAACGGCACCTCTTCATGCAGGGGTCATGCACAAATATGATAGATACTTGTCAGTTTTCTGAGCTCACTTTCACCAGAGTACCCCTCCCGCACACAGCCCACGGTGGAAGCGCCACTCGGGACCCTTCCTCTGAAGCTTTAGTTACTCTTACTCCTAAGGATGGACTAAATACACCACAAATGACGGCGATATTGGATGGTGGAGCATGTTTATGGCTTTGACCCTCGACATGCGCAGATCGGGCCTTTAAGCTTTGGAATAGTGTGGCCGCCAACTTTAACTGACGGGTAGGCCCGTGGTCTGTCTAATGTCTATCTAACGATCTGGAGATTTTGGTGGACAAGGTTCGAAAACCTGCTACAGCGGCTGTGCTTCGAAGCTCCTCTGGGTATATCCCTGAGTGCGAGGGCAGGAGAGAGCAACTATGCGCTGGCTGAGGTATCAGACCCGCAGTCGAACAAGAAGCACCTACGGATGACGCATCTTGTCCCCAGCGGTGTGGTCTGGATCGAAACTCACCCCGAGATTATGAGGCTGGCGGGATGAAACCAGACGAGACGAGAGTGGTTCTTCGGCTGGGCCCCGGGGATATTGATAGATATACCGGTCCCGGCCCACTTGAAGCCATTACACTAGGTGTGCTGCGATATTGCATCTGGGGCCCCGGGACGCGCTAGTGCCGTGGTGAGAGTGAGAGTGCCTGCTGCGTGGTCATCAAAACAGCGAGATTGCGAGGTCAAAAATGGAAGCATGAGGTGACACGTCGCCGAGCAGACGCTTATTATTGGTCGTGGATGTCACTGTCAACGTTGTTTCAATAACGTGCTTCCGAGGTAGTGCAAGGCAGGGCTGGTAGGCTGCGGCTAACCCCGCGGTTGACGTTTCCCAGGCTTCCAGGGCTTGGACACATGGCTAGTGCAGCGTGCCCAGGACTACCCTTGATGTGTCCAGCTGGCCTGTTGTCTGAGCAGAAAGAAGAGGGGGGCCCTGGAGCTGGGGCCTGTGTGGAGCTTCCATGTCTTCTTCTTGATCGTGGAGCCGCAAGCCCCTGAGATGAGATCAGGGATGCTACCACGAATCTGCCTCTGCCTCTGCCTCTGCCTCTGCCCGTTTGTCAGTCGGCGGCGAAGGAGTCGGTTGGCATTGATGATCTCCCCGGCGGACGTGTCAACGTCGCTCTGTCTGTCTGTCTCGAGACGCCCACACCAAGTCAGGTTTATGCAAGCACCCTGCACCTCAACCAATCCAACCCAGGAACCCCCCCGTGGCTCTGACAGAGACAGCTGCAAGCTCTCTTGCTCAAGCCCTCCGGACCGACCACGACGCCAGCGCCCTCGCCACCGTTGAATCGTGACCAGACAGACACGACACAGGTACTTTGCCCCTCCAGAACATGCCAAGTTTCCTCTCTGGACTGTGAGTCTGTCCTGACCGCCTGCCGCCCTCCTCCTCCTCTCCTCCCACTCCGCCCTCTCTCACCTGCCCTGCCCTGGGGGATATTGGGATATATGCATGCAACCATGTGCGTCTATCTCTCTACCTCCCAGGTAGGTATGGTAGACACGGACGCGGGCGCGGGCGCAGACACAGTTGCAGTTGCAGTTGCAGTTGCAGTTGCAGTTGCAGTTGCAGATGCGGATGCAGCTGTGCCGGATCGGCCCAGGCCTCGGTGCCGTCAGGCCTCGGTGTAGCATCAGAGGTCACCGCCGGAACCTGTCACGAGCATGCAAGCTACACACCCTTTACACCCAGTGCTACACTGCGTGCTGTGTGCCGTGCCGTGCCCTGTCATGCCCTGCCCTTGTCTTGGCGTTCGTTGCGCTCCATTGGCCCTACCCTAAAGGCTGCCGCCACTTGCGTGCCCACCAGCATTCTTGCCCATCGTGTCGTTGTCCGCTCGGCTCGACGCGACTGACTAGAAGAACCCCGTCCTGTCCTGCCCTGCCCTGTCCCTTCCCCCCCTCCCCACCCCTGGCACGCGCTCATACATACGCTTGCTTGCATTACTCACTCACCACGTGCGCACCCATCACTAACCTCCCTCATAGACGGTCACGAAGCAAGTCAAGAGGACCATCGAGGAATACTGACCGCCCCGGGACACCAAAGGAGGCCATTCCTGCGTTACCCTCGCCCACGCACGAGCAGCAGCAGAGAGGACGCACCCTGGACAGCGTCCTGCCGCCGCTGCCCCCGTCAGACTCCCTATCCAAGTCTGTCGGCGCCACGATGGCCTCGAGCTCCAACGGGGATGAGGCCCTCAAGGCTTACCACCTGCCGCACCCCCTGCCCGCCTGGGTCAACCCGGCCTACGCCAAGCACATTGTCAAGGGCAACTTCATGACCCTCAGTGCCCGGCCCAAGACGGTCGAGCAGGGCGAGTGGATTGCCCACCAGTGTGTAGAGCACTACCGCAACCTGTGGCACTTTGTCCGCGTCATATACGAGAAGGAGGAGGACGGCACAAATATCTGCAACGCTACCACGTGCCCCAAGATGGCTGCCGGCCCGTAAGTCCACACTCCTCGCCGGGTCTCACCCGAGGCCCGGCCGACCAGCCAGACCCACGGGCGGTTGATATCTCACGAATGCCCCCTCGGCTAACCCTCTCACCCAGCAACCACTCGTACACATGGCTAAACAGCCGCTACGAGCCCATCGAGCTGCCCGCCTTCGAGTACATGACCCTCATGCAGCGGTGGATATCGGGCAAGATCGACAACACGCAGGTGTTCCCTACCGACCCGGCAGGCGTTTCGTACGCGCTGAACCCATCGCTGGGCTCCTCGCCCTCGCTGTCGAGCATCAGCGGCGAGGGCGGCGAGGACTGGGTGGGCCGCCGCAGCGGGTTCCCCAAGGAGTTCCTGTCCATCTGCCAGACAATCTTCCTGCAGATGTTCCGCGTCTACGCCCACCTGTACCACGCCCACTTCGTCGAGCCCTTCTACCACCTCAACCTCGAGAAGCAGCTCAATAGCTGCTTCTCCCACTTCCTGCTGACCGCCACCAACCTCGACCTGCTGCGGCCCCACGAGCTCGAGCCAATGCAGCCCCTCATCGACCTCTGGGCCGCAAACGGCACCTTCCCGCCGGAGTCCAAGGCCTACCAGATGGCCAACCTGGCCGCTGGCCAGACCCTGCTGGAAAAGGCCGGTATTCAGCCGCAATGAGCCAGCGACGGCTAGGGGAGGTCGGAAGAGGTGGCCCTCCCCCGGGGGAGGGGTGGGTGGATCAAGTCTCGTCTGGTCGGGCGCGATGCTCATGTAGACCCAGGCGGAGGCGGAGGCGGAGGCGGATGGTAGCTGCAAGGCGCTGTAGCGGCTCCCAGTAGTGGGAACGAAGTGGACACCTTTGCATTGGGATTTGTCTCGAGCAGAAGAGCAAAAGATGCATGGCATTGCAAGTATTGTTAGAATGTGAATAATTGCACCCTCGGGGTATAAGCGCACAAGAACATAAACTCGCATAATTTTACTAGCAGCTGGCCAGGTTGGTCAACAGGACTTGGTAATCGGGGATCTGAACACGGGTCCTACCACATGCAGCGTCCTCCTCCTGCCTCGCAGACTTGGGTCTACCACGAGGGAGAGAATCATGCGCTAACACGCCTTGCCTCTTGATCCAGTCCCAAATGCCCCGTCCCTATGCCGCGCCCATCCGCAGCAATACGGCACCTCGCCCGGCCCATCCTCAAGGGCCAGTGTAATGAACCTGCCTTCCCGAACCATCACCACCGGGGCCAGAGGCGTCGTGGAGTACACGGGATGGGCGCGAAGCGGGGGGCTCAGTCCCGGTGGCAGCACGAATATAGACGGCAACAGCCATGGAGACTAGCAAGCATATGTAATATAGAGCAACAATTAAGAATTCGTGGCCTCTTTCTCAGAGTGCCTTGTGCGTATCGATCTGAAGACAAGAGGAATATAGCCCGGGGACGCTGGCATCCACTCCCCACCAAGACAACCATCGCCTCTGAACCCCAGTGAAAGCAAGCACAATGACCCAGCCGTCGTACACGACCCGGCCCCTGCCGTGCCCGCCCACAACCTTTCAAACCTCGTCACCTGCCAGGCTGCCAAAAAAAAAAATTTGGGCAAATCCGGTGCCGTAGTCGAGGACTCGCCAGGCCGCGGGGCTCATTAGCCCGTAGACGACGCGACCCCGGTTCTCGTTCCCCTAAGCGTAGTGCTTGATACTCGGCGGTTATCGTGGAGTAGCCCCCCACCTTCGAGGAGCCAAAACCTCACGGCACACGGTTGATGCGTTCCTAGCCAGTGTCCGCGGCGACGAAAGAGGTGAGCGCCGCACTGGGACTGGCCCTTGCGCTTAGATTTGAGAAGGTGATATACTAGACCCGTGAATAAGTCGCAATAGTTTTGTCCATGCCAATTCATTTCGAGCAACTATTCCTCCAATTATTATTATAAAATCGAGGCCCTGTCAAGACCCTCTGTGACTTCTGCAAATGACACACATTGCAATCATACTCATCTGAACAATCAATACTGTGAATCACCTACCTTACTATTGAGTCTCACGTCTCGAGACAACGCACTCAAGACAGCAATCCTGCCAAGATTGAAGCGTCTTGTTCAATCAATCCTCAATCCCACAATCCTGCCTTTTATCTCAAAATGGAATTCGGGAACCGATCGGAACCTACGCCGCCGCAAGATTGGCGAGAGCGCAAGCACGAAATCGAGAGACAGATGAAGCGCCTGAAAAACCAGATGGCCTCGGTAAAGGCTGCGAAGAACTTCAGGAACAAGGGCGGCCCAACTATCGAGCCGCCAACTGAGGAAGAAGTGAACCGTAGCAGATCGCTCGAGGCCAGCGAGCGGAAGATCGCCGCCACGCTCCAGGAAAAATTGGAGAGGCTGCGGGAAGAGTTGGAAGAAATCAACTGGATACTTCGGACTCAGCGGCCACTCAGCAGTCAGCGCCTGAACAAAAACAGGAACCGGCAACGAGACGAAGCAGTCCGTGGCCTTCCCCCGCTGAGGCCCGAAATCAGCCCTGGGAATGTGGGCGGGTCGGATGGAGATGCAGATGACGAACTATCAGATGAATCGGACGAGGCCAGCGCACCTGTGAGATATATTACCAAGGCAGATGCAGAGCAGCAGGGACTTTGGACCAGGGGAACATCGGTTTACCAAAGTGAGGCAACCGGTGCCCTATACCTCCTTGATGGAGACGAGAAGGTCTGGTTGACAGAGGAGAACGGAGACTGCGTTATCGGTAAAAGACGCAGGACGAGTTAATCCCAAGATGAGGCTGGTCCAAGAGATATCACGTGATAGGAGGCTGAGCCCCGGGTCGTAAGCTGCCTTGAGGAGTATTGCGGCATGGCAACATCTCCGCAAAGGGAAGAAATAAGATAAGAAAGTTTTATTTTCTTCTCTCTCTTTCGACGGGCGGCCTCTGTCGGAGGCCGCAGGCGTAAAGTCCCTGAGGCAATGGCGATGTTGTCGGGGATACCGGTTGGCAGACTGGATTGCGGTTCCTCGGGGCGCGGTGACGGTCCCCCACGTGCCCGAACTTGGAACTTTGTGGCTGTGCCGAGACTTTGCCGCCATAATAGCCTCCCGCACCCAAGCCAGTGGCTTCTATCCAAAACAGGGGTAGGCCGAGGATGGGATGGAACTATATCAGAATAGACTCTTGGGCTTGACAGGAACGGCAGGGCTGTGGGTTTCAATTGGCCCTGACTTCTGCACGGTACGAGATGTCGAGATTGCACGAATCAAGCTTCGCAGAAATCGGCCCTCTGAAGTATGAGCTGCAGCTTTGGCCAGGCCATACACCTGGCAAGAAAGGCGAGAGGAGACTCGACGAGGATAGACGCCGTGCGGGGGCTTGAAACACCGCACTTGACCTGTTCCAGGCTATGAGCGTGGTTGGAAATGTGAACTATCCACTCGACATGGAAGTATGGCAGGGAGAGGAAGCGTCGACAGTCAGGATTAATCGCAAAGATGGACAAGTTGAGGCGGCGTGGCTCAGCAGCTCGGGCTATCCCAGGGGGGTGGAGGTTTCTGCAAGCTGTGCGCACTGCGCAGTAGTACACTAGTAATAAGAAGTTGTCATCTAGTCTCGTTGCATATGGTGACGCAAAGATTGGATCGGATGGGCGTCCGCTGGGGCTCTGGGGTCTGGTGCGTGCTTGCTGACGTCCATCTCGGTGGTGCGTGCCTGCAGGTAGACACCTGCTTGTTCCTGAATACATACATAGTAGCGAGACAGTTGCCGTGTCTGCCGAGGTGGTAGATGGGTCGAGTCGCTGCGAATCTGAGAGCGTGGCCCATCAGGATTGGGCCTTGGCTCCATCGTGCCCTGCTTGGGAATCGATCGTCGTGGAATCCTCGACCATCGAGGCCTCGGTCAAAGCCGAGTCGGAGTGAAAGAAAATTCCTCAGTGGAAAGAGCTTCGATGCTGCTGGCATCTTGGCATCGTAGATTGTCTGGTATCACTTCTGCTGTGCGGCATTGGAACGTCACATTGCGTGTTGGTTGAGATGTGGCAGGACGATGGCATCCGGCGATATCGCGGTGAGCAAAAGACGGATGGGGAAGCAAATGTCAGGCCGCACCAGCTGTGCTTGCAGCAGCGTGTGCAGCTGCAGTGTAGTCGCTCAGTCGTTGTGGTGCAGTGGACGCTGCCAAACTCAAAAATGTGGCCTGAGTGACCAATGGCCGGCCGACTTTAGCTGGCTTCACGCTGGCCCCCTTTCCTCCTGCCTTCCCTGCCAGGGCCGGCCCCACAAGGAGATGCCTCGTTGTCGCACACCACATACAGTAGTGTACGGAGTACATCCAAGTCCACGCGGTTGGTGTGGCACAGACCAGGTTACCTCACACCACCAGACACCAACCGCAACCCCATCTCTTCCTTCCATCAGAGCCTTGGAGTTAGGTAGCAAGAACAACAGCACACTCAAGATGATGTAGCAGTGGTGACCACAAGAATCAAGCTGCAACCCAGGGCAGATCATCATCGTCGATCCTGACCGAGACTTGATAGTCGTCGCTGCGGTACCTCCCCGACGACCCTCATCAGACAAAACGCCTCAAACCCCACCCGTCCACCTCGCGCCCAAGCTCCGCTCTTCCTCTCGCTTGTGCCTTGTCTAGTCTGGAAGACAGCCTCTCATTCGCACGGCTTCTGAGGCTGAACCCACAACGACAGCCAGTGTTAGTGTAGTCAGAGACGCGAGGCGTGGCACAACTTGTTCGTATTTACAATCTACTAGTCTACCTACAGGTATCTACTGCATCTACCTGCTGCACATGCTGTAGCGGGCTGGCTGCTGCACGAGAGCGAGCACACGCACCAGGCGTCATCTCACCAACCAACCAACCAACCCCCGATCGTGGCGGCATCCCAGCTGTCCGGCACCCCGCCTGCGACGCCAATCCAATCCAATCCAACCCGGTTCCAGTCCCCGTCCAAGCAGTCCCAAGTCCAGCCCCAGTTGAACGACTGACCGGCCAGCCGACCCCAATCTCACCTCGTCCCATCTCTCCCTCTCTGGTTCGGTTCACATTCGCCTCAAATCCTGCTTCCAACCCTCTTGCAACCTTCACCCGTCATCCACCCTCTCGACCATGAGGGGCCGGACATACCGAACCTCACTTCGTCCATCCTCCACCGTCGCCCAGTGACAGCCCTTCCAGCTTTTGCAGCCCTTCCCGCCGCCGCTGCGCCCCGGCCGAGACGCCCGCCAACAACCGACGAGCAGCAGTCTGGTCCTGCCAGCCACCGTCGCCCCGGGTTATGAAGGCCTAAACCCATTTGGCAGTCGGTTCCGTTGATGGCCTCATCCTGCTGTCGTCTTCCGTCGTCCTTCAGCCTCTTTGCTCTCCCTAACTGGGCCCTAGCGGATCGCCTTCAACCTCATCTCTCCCCGTCCTGTCCCGCGGCCTCCCAGCTGCGCCACCCCCGGCCAATCAGCCTCTGTCGCCAGAGACATTGATTCAACCTTGTCTTGGCGCCCGCCGCGCTCATCGAGGCCTCGCGAGATCGGCATCCAATTCTCAGCCTCACCACTCCTCTCTTCTGACATGTCGCCCTCGCCAATCACCCGCGACCATGTCATCATGGCTCGCGGCGCGTCGCCTGGCACCATTGCCGGTGCCGCCGTCGGCGCTGCTGCCGCCGTCATCCTCATGCTTGTGTGCAGTCTGCCATTCATACTAAAAGCAAGGAGAAAAAGACGGCTTCAGAGACGCCAACAACAAGATGCTCTGCGACCACGAATCGACGCCTCGATGCGTCCGCGGCCAGTCTCCCAGACCTTTTCCCAGTACCCCGCCAACCAACTCTCTCAAGGCCGAATAGCCTCTACCGCGGGGACTCTCTCAGATCGCGACTCGCAAATCGGCAAAGAATATGGCCCTGACGGGATTGTGTACCATCAGGCGCCCCTTCCACCGCCTGCCGCTACGCGCCACTCTCTGCTCTCGTGCTCCCCCGCTCCCAGTGTGCCTTCCCTGGCCGAAGCAGTCGCTGCTGCCAGCCGAAATGCCTCTCCAGCAGTCGCCCAGGGCCCATTTACACCCCCACCAGAGGGGCAGCCAGACCGAAGCGGAACTTTTGGTTCTTTGACTGCGGAGCCCGAGCCCCTGTCACGGTCGGCTACGGGGAGTATCAACGGGTCACAATCGATCAAGGGCGGTGTCTTTCGCAAATTAAGTGCCAAAATCTTCACGCGAAGCACATCAAGCGGGAGCGAGCATCGAGGCACGGGCCCCAGATTATCGGATATGGATCTTGACGATGGCCGCACCGAGGACCCGCCTGCTGTGCCGGTTTTACGTGACGATAAACCCCCAGCAGGAGGGGCCGCCGACGAGTATTACACCCAGGCAGAAGCAGACTTCCGCTCGGGAATCGGAGCACCGCTGTCGCCTCCGGAAGAGAACAAATTGCCAACGCCTGGCCCTGGCGCGGAGTTCATCTATCTCATCGGGCTGCCAGGGGCGTCTATAGTAGGATCAGTCATGCCACAAGCTGGGAGACGACAACTTGGAAGCCCGCACGATGATGCTGTGGCCCCGCTGAGTCCCACCTCGCCTCAAGTCAAGCACGAAGAGCTGAGCAGTGAAGAAGGCGAGCGGTCAAGGTCGTTGGAGGCCGCAAGTGAGAACTTGTCTGCGCCACCCAGAGGAGGCCTCCTCCCCTTCGACTCCAGCCCGAAGCGGTTTGAGCCTCCACCTAGCCCATATCATCCTGCGCCTGGCACGGTCAACCCGATGGATATGATGAAACCCACCACCGCCGCCGAACAGGCTGCCTGGGTAGATACGGAACTTTGGAAACTCGAAAACTCGCCTCCACCTCAATTTGACAATACACCTCCCCCATCCGAACCGTCCCCCCCTTCACAAGCCCAATACCAAACGCCATATCAGTCGCCACCTCCCCAGCAAGCCGAGGTCGAACCTCCATCGCAACCCGATCATCCTCATTTCCAAGCCGTTGTGCGGCACCCTACGCAGATGGACATGACCGCCAACGGGCAGGCTCTGCTCCAGCCCGATGAGCAGATTATTACAGATATCTCGGACACGTCGTCGCCTGGGTTTGACCAATATGCATACGGCCCATCGCCTTCAAACCACACCTCACCGGAGACACGATTTACTGGGTCAAACTACACTGCTTCTCCATCACCACGATCGTCCATCTCAAATCGTCCCTCGAGCTCCTATGAACCAACCACAGGTAATGGACCAACTGTACCCAAGACGTTGGTGCAATTTATTAACATATGCTCAGACTACTTGGAGACGACCATCAGCGGCCAGTCGCAAGGCCCTACATCAGAAGACAGAGCTTCGGCGTCGCCCAGGCCGACGTCATTCGCGTGCGAAATTTGTGGAAGCAAGTTTGACCAAGTGCACAAGTTGAAGTATGCCCCGCCTTTAATAAACATCTGGCTCATTCTATATCCACATACTTACCATACCCCACAGCCATCACAAACGCTACCATGAACGGCCACATCAATGCCCGCAGTGTGACAAGCGGTTTGGCACAAAAACACATCTCGACCGCCACATTAACGATAAGCACAATAAGACCCGGAAATATCACTGCACGGTGACGGGGTGCGCTTATTCAAAACAAGGGGGCGGGAAGTCCTTCCCGAGGAAGGACAATTGGCGAAGACACATGCAGAACAAGCACCAACAAGTCAACCCTCCAGAGCCGGTGGAAGAGGACGCGGTCATGACCGGATAGAGAGTTTGAGCAGTAACACAGTGCCAAACTTTTGCGAATCCTCGCAGCCTTGAATCGCTCCGCTTTACGCCTGGGTTTCGGCTGAGCCAGGTTCAATCCAGGCATGGCGAGGCGAAAAATGGGATTTGAGGGGTTGAAAAGAGGGAGCTGCAAGCAATTGTGAGCCGCCTCAGGGGACCTCTCCTGGCGGACCTGAAATCAGGCTCGTCTTAATGGAGAAGCATAGGGATCCAACCCAATGCGATGCAAGTCCGCATCTTCCCGGAGTGAGACGGCACCTTCGGCAGCGGCCTCGGCTTCTCCGCCCGGCCCTGGCTGTGTCTAACACCCTCCGCTTGACCCAGGCTAGTGGTCATGCTCCAGCGCCGAACCCAGACTACTTCATCGGAAGTTAAATATTCAGCTGGACAAGATGTGCTACCAGGCAACTAGAGTCGCCCGACCCAGCCGCATGCAGGTTTGCGGCCCAAATATTCCACACTCGTTCCGCCATTGGCGCGTACCAAAGGAGTAAATCTTGTTATCTGAGCATAGGAACCGGCCACGGGAATGAAACAAGCTGTCTCTGGTGACGCCTTAAATTACAGCACATAATCACTGAGATCCCTGTGAATGGAGGGCACTAGGCAGACGGTAACAGCACAAATACCATGATTCACAAAGGCTACAGCGGAAATCAAAAAACCAGATACAAACTACATAATTGCCACGGTGCTGTGTGGGCACTTTACATCAGCTTTCAATTGTTGAGCAAACGCAATATCTCTCTGTACACCTAAAACGCCAGGGCCCATTGTGCAGTATACATTTGTCCTGGGGCGCTCAGATGGTTGTGACTATATTTCAGAATCGACAACAGAGCAAGCGAATGTATGCCACCCGCTCCCGAGAAAAGAGCTATTCTATTTCTGGTTCCCCTGCAAAGATCTAATTGTTCATTCAACCGAGCCTTCTAATGTGTGCTATGCGTACATTGCAAGCTCCCCACGGGGAGGGCCCTCGCTCATCATAAACCTGTCTGAGGGCGAATGTCTAAATGGGCATCCGTTACTAGCGCCACCGGGACCGCAGCGGGCGTCGATTGCCCTAGTCTCATTTTCTTGCTGGCCTGGCTCGTCTCGCTGCATCTTTCAGGCATCGTCCTTAGGCGGACAGCGTCCCCCTCACACCGCCCTTGGCGCCGACCTCCCTGGTCTGGATGGTGACGCTCAGGTCCGCCAGGACACTTATCGTGACCTCGACCTTGCCACCCTTCTTGACGCCGCGGATGGCGGCCTCGGCGAGCGTGGAGCCGATCTTCCACACCTTCTCGCGCTTCTCCTCGTCCTCCTCGTCCTCGTCATCGTCGTCAAAGTCGCTGTCGTCCTCGTCGGCCGCGTCCTTCTTGTCATCGCCGTTCTCCTTGGCCTTGGGCTCCGGCTTGGTGACGTGGATGTGCGTGTTGCCCTCGGCGACCTTGACGAGCACGTCGCCGCCGTCCTTGGGCGCGCTGAGGTGCACGGTCCTGCGCGCGGGGACGGCCGTCTCGGGCGCGATCACGGGCGTGAATACCTCCTCCGAGCCGTCGTCCGACAGGGCGACGACACCGATGGCGTTGGTGACGTGCGCGACGGTCGTCACGGCCGCGTGGGTGCTCTGCTCCACGTCCTCGGTCTCGAACTCCTGGATCAGCGAGGCCTGCAGCGCGGCGCCGCGGGCCTGCAGCTCCGAAGGGTTGATGGCTGTGGGGTTGGTGGAGGGGGCGAGGATTGTCGTCGACTCGGGGAAGATGCTGCTCAGGTTCGCGGCGATGCGGGGGGTGTGCGCGGTGCCGCCGGACAGGATGATCTCGTCGACATCCAGGACATCCAGGCCGGCCTTCTTGACGGCGCCCTCGACGAGGCGGTTGATGCCCTCGAAGACGGACCGGACGACCATCTCATAGCGCAGCCTGTTGATGGTGGAGGCGAAGTCGAACCCGTCGACCAGCGACTCGACGCTGAAGCTCGCGTTGGTTCCCAGGCTCAGTGCCTTCTTGGTGGCCTCGGCCTCGAACTTGAGCTTGGCTAGTGACCGGGCGTTCTCCCTTGGGTCCTTCTTGTGCTTCTTGATGAATTCCTTTGCGAAGTGGTCCATTAGGACCTTGTCCAGTGCAAACCCAGCAAACTCGTAGTCATGGGCAGTGGCCAGGATCGTGTACATGCCGCCGCGGCTCGCGACAACTGCAACATCGGAGCGGGTGCCGCCGAGGTCTGCCACCACAACAATCTTGTCGGTAACCTCAGGAGCATCGGGGCGACCATCGTAGGCGAGGACCGATGCGATAGGCTCAGAAATGAGCTGCAGAATCTCAAGGTCGGCGTCGTTGGCGGCCTTGATCAGGGCGGCCTTCTGGGCATCTGTGAAATTTGTGGGCACGGTGACGACAGCGGAGGTCACCTTCTTGCCGAGGTAGTCGGAAGCAGAGCCGACGAGGCGGCGCAGGTAGCGGGTTGCGACCTCAGAAACGGTGAGTTTGGACGGGCCCTCCTCACCCTCCTTGTCCTTGGCCTCGAAAACAATAGTGCTGCCGGATTCTTGGGGGTGGGCAGAGGCGTGGTTGTGGGTTGGGTCGATGGCCTTGAAGTCTTTCCCTAGGAAGTCCTTGAAGTATGCGATAGTGTTGGTTGGGTTCCTGACCAGGAAGCTCTTTGCCTGCCCGCCATAGTACTCGTCGCCGTCGACGTAGGATAATATCGTGGGGATTTGTCGGTCTGCAGAAGCGCCGTCAGGATGTTTGATGGCCCATTCCTACCCTACCACACTCACCTCCGTCTTCATTTGCAATGACCTCTGCCTTGTCGTCGATAGTGTATGCAATAGAGCTGTTGGAGTTGCCGAAGGTGATACCAATAGCGACGCGGTCGCCGGGCTGAGGGCTGGGCCCAGTAACTCCGTTCTCACTCATCTGTGCGGTGGTACAAGGAAGGTCTGAGGAGGAAATCTTAGCAAGGGCAAATTTGGGATTCGCGTCCAAAAGAATCACAAGGCGAAGCAGTCGGGATGGTAGTTGATGGTGGGGTTGGAATCTTCAGCTGCGAATCTGACCGAATTTTTTTGGCTTGCTCAGAAATTCTGGCCGAGTCCCCTGCTAGAGCCTGGGCTCCCCCTGCCACCTGTGCCTCCATCGCCGGGTACGTACCTTCCCACTGATAGCGATAAGGAACCAACGTTCACCGGCAGGCAGTTGAATTTCTGGGATACAGTCCCTCCACCACCCATCTGCTGTCCTCGTCAATTGGCGCGTTGAGTTGCAAACTTGGGCCCCATCACGATGTCTTCAGGCGAGGCACCTTTCGTCCTCCCAGGGGACCCAATAGACCCGTCATATATCCCCTCGCATCCCAAGAAAGCGCTCCAACTAGGCCCTGGGCTGCGACACATCCCACCTAGCACCATCCTGCCGACTGTCGCGGGGCAGCTCGTCACAGACAGGAGGAAGAACTCGCTATGGGTCGAATACAATGGTGGCAGAGTGAGTGGCCAATCTGCAGCACCCAATTCTTCCTGACTGATCATCCGTCTCTTCGTAGTACGTGCCCGCACAGGGTGACCTTGTAATCGGCCAGGTCCACCACGGCGCCGCCGACTTCTACTATGTCCAGCTCACCCCGCACACGTCCAATGCCCTCCTCCCAGTGCTAGCCTTTGAAATGGCTACCAAAAAAACACGTCCGCAACTTGCAAACGGGCAGCTGGTCTACGCGCGGGTGTCACTGGCAAACAAGCACATGGACGCCGAACTGGAATGCCACAACCCCGCGACCGGGAAGGCAGATGGGCTGGGCCCCCTGACGGGCGGGATGCTGTTCACGGTCTCGCTTGGCTTCGCGAGGAGACTCTTGATGCCTAAGAGCACGACCGACGGCGGCGTTGTGGTGCTCGAAGAGCTCGGCAACATGGGCCTTGGCTTTGAGATCGCGGTTGGCAGGAATGGCAAGGTGTGGGTAAACAGCGAGGCTGTGCGATCGGTTTTGGTGGTTGGCAGGGCACTCAAGGAGACTGATGAGGGCCGTCTGGACGTGGACGCCCAAAAGAAATTGGTGAAGAAGCTGGTCAGAGAGACTGTCTAGGAGGGGGGATGTGTTCGAGGCGTTGAAACGGTTTGCTTCACTTTGGAGTCTAGGAGTAATCTCTGGCATCCAATGCATCCTGATGAAGGTCTGTCTGATAGCAAATAGGTAGGTACCTCGAGATGTTGGAAGACGTGGAGCGGGTGTGACTCACTCGAGCTGTGGCTATCCGTTGCCTCGCTGGGGTTGATGATTACACAAGGCTACAGACTAGACGACTTGGTCCATCTGCTCTGGAAAGATGAATGGAATGGAGTAGATGAGGCAAAGATACCACAACGTAGTGGAATTGACAACAGAGTAGTACCCCTGTGAGCAGACGATTCATCCAAAGGCGATCTAAAAGTTTCCATCTCATCTTTTTCAATGACAGTGAACCCAAGTCCTCCCGAACTACAATCGTTTGCATAAATATCCCGTAAGCCATCATCTACTAATAACGACTTATTAGACCAGCTACAGGCCTTATTACATAATACAGATGTGCTAATAGGCTAATTATTATTAATTTAAAAAATACTATATTATATAGTTAGTTATATAATTTAAAAAGAATTATATTAAATCATCTTATATATCAAGATATAATTTAATTATCTCCTCTTATATATAAGGGTTACTAAAGGCCTTATTGTTTTAAATTAAAATATATTAGATTAAATTATATGAGGTACTCTATAGGCTATATTTAGAGCTTATTTCTATATCTCTAGCTATTTAGATTTATATAAAGACCGTCTCTAGTTCCGCTATTATCTTATTTGCCTGAGAATTCTTAGATTTCTTGATTTCTTATTTAGAATCCCTAATTTATATTCCTTAAAGCATTCAATACATTCTGAATAGCCTTTGCAGCTCTCCCGAATCATAATAAAAGCATTAATCTTATGGGCAAGCACTTCCAAGCCGGGGCACTCTTACCAAAAGACCGCGCTTACTTCAACCCAGACTTACTCATTGTATTCGCAGTCCATTTCTGCTTCTATACCTCTATCAGCTCTATATATCAACAAGGAAGCGTGGTTGTCATACCTGATTGCCACATGCACTTAGTCGAATCGTATTGTCTTCTTGGTCTCGGTAGCAGGCCGGATGATTGTGTTTGAGTATGCTGTCTGGGAGACGGCGGTTTTATGTTGCCAATTTTGAGCGATTTGCTTCAAGTCACACGGCGAAGCCATCTGCACATAGTTCTTAACGGTGTCAAACTAGGTTAAGATAGCTTCAACCTTAATGGTGAGTATCTCATAATGCTAGCTAATCTTGAGATACTTAAGCAATCTCTTTCTTATAAACTAATTGAAGAGGCTGGCTGAGTGTCAAGCTTAATGGCTTATCAACAGCGCCAGTACGAAGTACGCCAGAGACTATCTAGCAACAATCTAGTACTAAGACTTTTAGTGCAAAATAGTAGCTTCTTGTCACGAGAAGGAATACAGAGTCAAGGCAACTGTCCTCAATACGTCAATTAAGGTTAAGTCGGCGCTACCTTCTATCTAAGAGGAAAGGTTGCGAAGTGTTGTGAGGGCGAGGTTTTGGTCCTAGAGGGTGTGGGCGCACGGGCCACACTGGGTGACTGGGCAACTAGTGGGGCCCTCAGCACCTACGCACACACTCTCACACTTCTAAGTTAATACTAGTTTGCAGAAGTAGACTGAATAACCATGATTTAAAGCATGCATTGCAACTTTAATTATTTATTATTTATACCTCTTATTTCTATTTTATTAAAATTACTATTATCATTTCAACTTAATAAAGGAACTTGAAAAATATGTAAATAATCGCTATAATTTAATTGTAAAAGGTATTAAATAAATAATATTAATTTTTATACTTAGTTATAAATACCTTTTAATATTAGTTAGTATCAGCACCCTAATTAACCTATCAGGATTATAATTCAGTAACTGATGTATATACTCAGAATATCAAGCGACTGTCTCAAAAAAGTTAAATACATCCTCAAGGGGCCTCGAGTGAGAAGTAATAGATTTGAGTTAGCTTGATAGCCGGGTGCGCATGTTTTCAAATATTGAGAACTGATGCAAGTTCATAAATGATACAAGCAAGTCGTTGACAGATTTCAGAGAGTCCCCAAACTGAACTGCGAAATTCATGCGTCGTCTGCAACTGACAAGATCCGTCTCTGGCTGGGAGGGAAAACAAGCGATATAGTAAATCCATTGCTATTATACCACCAGGTGTGTGTTGAATCAAGCCGCCATCTGTCAAGTCTATGCGAGCCTTCGGCTGGTATGGAATA
The DNA here is from genome assembly GCA_002270565.1 of Stenocarpella maydis. Classification (NCBI taxonomy): domain Eukaryota; kingdom Fungi; phylum Ascomycota; class Sordariomycetes; order Diaporthales; family Diaporthaceae; genus Stenocarpella; species Stenocarpella maydis. Next base: position 855,379 of record NQMI01000004.1, read on the forward strand.
ATGCTCAGATCATAAGTCTAAAGTCTTGTTGGTTGGCCAACGGAATCTAGGGTGGGAAAATGCTCGCCTTGCAGCCTTAAGGAGTGCGGCGCAACGCCAAGGATGATTTGATTATCTTCTTAGCAAGTACCACGCAGCTTCAACCTCATCTTCCATTGTGGAAGCCACAAGAGGATTCATTCGCCCTTCAGCCGCTTCGTTGGTCGAAGGGTAACTGTGCGAGATCAGTCTTTGATCACCATTGCGACAGTGCAGTTACCGGTATCTTTTCAGCGCCCAAGCGCGGCTCAAGGAGCCATCCCGCTTCCTCCACGTGCTCAAGTAACTTATTCATTAAATGTGTATCATCTCCTCGTTGCCAGTGCACTTTCGCGATGAACCTTTATTCTCGGGACGGCAGAGTAAATATGGCGCCTGGCGAATTTAGCTTCAAGGTCTACAAGGCCCTAATGCAGAGTATGTACCTGTATTGCACCAGCCAGCGTCCTCTCTTCATTTTTGCCTTTCCTGCAAGTGAACCAGCCAACCAGTTCATTCTTACAATTCAGATACAACCCTCTAGAGCTCTCACAAAACTTCACACTGGTTAAGGCTGAGCCACACGGCAGTTCGACCTCGGCTTTGACTGCAAGACTAATTGCTCAGAATGAAACAGGATCAGGAGACAATTCTTCATCAAGGTACCAAATGAAGGCGGCGTCCTACTAATCCATGAGATATTCTGACCTACTACCAGGTTGTGACGGGCGAATATGCAGAAGAAATGGTCAAAGGGAAGTACTTGAGCATACTGAAAATTTTCAACACGGTACCGTCACTGGCTCCAAGGCCTCAAGGATATGGGAAGTGCGTGGAGTCAGACGGCTTCTTCTATTTGCGACCACAAGGATATCGATCACCGGGCTCCTGGCCCAGCCAGGCTTGGAGAGCGGCTCTCGTCGGGAGCTGCACCTCAAATCTAGAGGGAAATCACCGAACAATACTACAACCTTTAATAATAGAGGGAAGCTATCTATAGCGGAAGCTGCAGCTATAAGCGCAATATTAAACGGGACCCCTTTGCTAGGCAAGTCTTGAAAACACCAAGAAAACATCAACAGCCCTTCCTAACAACAATCACAACCTCCTCCTCCCTCGCGACAGCAGCAGGCATCAGTCTATAGTAGCTACAGCAGCCAGACCCCCACGGAGATCTCTGGGAGGCGAACACTGGCACTGATGTTAATACCGATGAGATTTACATCATCGACGCAGCAGCTTACTACGCTCATAACGAGAAGGAGCTCGGGATGTGGAGATGCGATCACTATCAGATGCAGTCAAAGGACTATGTGGATGAATATCTCAAGCACCTCAAGCCAGACGAGCCCGCGGAGGAATTCCAGGATAGGAACCTGCTGTACTCGGTGCAAACTAAACTGATGCACAAGTTGATGGAAGAACTGGAGTACTTGATAGGAAAATATCTGGTAGGGAGGATCAGCAAGCCAAATTAAGTTTTACGCACCGTGCATGATAGATTAAGTTAAAGAACAATTCATTCTACCTTGACAACTTCAATGTTCGGACGGATGGCACCACTTCTATCTCTAGGTACCTAAGTAGGTAGTCGTTTTATAGCCCGCCTATGGTCATACTACAGGCCCTTAAGAGTGTTTCATCATTATTCTGTGCCTAAAAGCGAGAACTTCCTCTCCAGCGCACAACACGAGCTATGCCGATCTAGACAGTGGCTAATGAAGTTACAAACAAAAGCCTGACTAGACGCTAAACTGAAAGAGAGATATTTGTGACAGATTTGATTCTATCTACACAATCGATGGCTTACTTAAGTACTTGAGCCAATCCTCCTGCTCTAAGCGCACGCATACGTACCAACGAGCTCGTAACGGGTCCAATGGTCTGTTGTTGCTGTGCTCCCCTGGTTATATCAAAACTCATAAGTGATTAAAGATATTCAGAGAACAACTACATATGTAGGTAGATGAGCCGCTCTAAAGTTCTCTACGGAATGATGCCACAGTTTTTCGCCATGCCATCTTCTATATTACGTACCGGTCCACACCGGGTCACCTCACTACTACCACGCACTCTCAGGCCCAAGTGGCCCAGACACTCATATCAAAGGTGTTTAGAACCTCCACAAACCCAAGCGCGGTCGGTATGACCCAGGTTAGGTTCAAGGTTAACCGGTAAGTTAGTCTCTTGCCACCACGCTCTGCGACCGAATCTCCTACCTCTTGATCGCCGCCGTTTATGCCGTTTGCTGTTGCCGCTGCCACCACCGTCGGCGACGGACGTCCGTAAAATTCAGATTCACTGCCGGCAGCCCGTTGATAGGGTTTTAGTAATTCTCGTGGTCGCAGCCCCCGTACATGTGCCGCCTCTTGCCTGCCTGCGCTGTGCTTAGCGCCTTGTACATGCGTGAAGGCGCCGCCGATGCTAGGGCAGCAGATCTCACGATCTGTCTTTGGTGTTTCCACCTATCTATCATTGATGGGGTCTCGAAAGTTGGTACTCTTCATCTAGCAACTCGAGGGTTGCATCGCTGCACTTGGAACCTGACTTTTGAGTTGCACAGAAGCCGTCGTCACCCTCGTTTTTTCGACAGCCTTGCTTCCGAGGCCTGTGGTGCTGAAGGTCATCTATTTTGCCCGTCATGGACTTTTTAGGGCCAGCTGGCGTCTCTCGTGGCTCTCAAGAACGTCAACACGACACTCCAATCAACCTGCCATGCTCAACGTGACTCCTCTTTGAATTTGAAGTAGTCCTCGTCTAAGCTCCAAGAACAGTTGTCAAGTAGGCAATGGCATCCAACGCTTTGGTAGGTCTTGTCTGTAATTTATCACTTCGATTCGATGGGCGGGCTTGGTCTTCTCTAACGTACCTAGGTATTGCCTGCTCCAGGAGTCAGCTCTATACACAACATTGATCAGCTAGAAGGGATGAAGACGGCGTGCTGTGCTCACACGTAGCAATGAGGCCCAGTTCTTAGTTACCTGAGATACTCTAAGAGGTTGCAACCACGGTAAATGCCATTTGGACACTTGCACAGCCTTTTGAATCAGCGCCCTGGTCACACCAAGAAATAACCCAGCCGTGCTGTAGATAGCAACACACCTGGACAGTATCTCTCTCTGGAAATCTGAGTCCGTCCTTCTTTCGCTTCACTCCACGAGCTGGTTAGTAGCAGACCAGCCGCGCGATGGCATGGCGCAGGAGAGGAGACTTCGATAGAGAACAAGCAACATTTAGATAGAACAGTCAAGGCGGGGACCATGGGAATTAGTCTCAGCTTCATGAACGCGTCCCGTCCGCGTCACCAATTGACCTCATACTTCGCAAATGGCACGCCCGCAACCCTCCCCTCTCATCGCCTTCAGGGTCTTTCAGCAAGGGTATCGGGTTGTTTTGTTTTCACTTTGAAGCTAGACGCGGGACGCGTTACTGTCATCGACGCGACTCACGAAGCTATCGCGACAAGTTCGACCTGCCACTGTTCTTACTGTACACTACCACCCACGTTACCGTCGCCGGATTCAAGCCAACTGTAAACGCATAGGAAAAGTTCCGGTGGGACGTCTGAGTAAAGTATCTAGGTATACCTAACCCTTATCAATTGCACTGTACTAGCACTTGAGTCTCCCCACTGAAGCAAGCTGTTGCTCTTGCAATGTCTTCACTTCTAGCTACCCACACAACCCTGAACCACGTGGCCCAGCAAACAATCTGAATAGATTCGATCCCATTGTTCTCCGTGTCTTCACGTACAGCCCCTCGCTAGCTGTCACCACTTCCACGTGGGTTGTGGAGCTCAAGCTCCCATTCACTGCCTTTCCCTCGATTGTTGACTTCTATAAAGTCCCAGTACTTTTCCTCGATTGTTGACTCTCTCCCTCGACCTTCCCAATCTCCCCAACCCATCAACCGCTGCTCGACATCGAAGCTCTCATCTTGCTTCGTCGTCGTCTTCCCCTCTCCTTCGTCGTCGTCTTCTCTTCTGCTACATCGCCGTCGTCTGCTTCGTCGCCGTCGTCTGTCGCGTCGTTGTTTTCTGCCACCTTACCTGTCGTGCCGTCGTCTCCTGCTTTCATCCAGTCCATCGGTGCCATCTCCTCAATCATCATGAACTCTTCCGCGATGGCGTCCGGTCCTGCTCAGCGCCAGACTGGCACGCAGCAGCAACAGGCTCTCCGAGCTCGTCTTGACGATCCCCTCGTTACGCACGACTTCCGCGGCGAGATTCAGGACTATAGCGATTACCTGAATCTCATGGCGGCCTACTCCGTTCGGCGAAAGGAAGAGCACAAGATCGCGCCCGTCTCTCAAGACCTTGACATGAACTACCCCCACAATGACGCCGCCAAGCAGAAACAGCTGGTCCAGCGTCTATGCGATGCCATGAGAAATCAGACGGGCATCTTGGATGGTACACTCAAGAAAGACGCCAACAAGGAAATTGTTCTGGACGACAACGGCCTTCCCGTAAAGAAGGAAAACGCCATCATTCGGCGGTCGCGAGAAATTCCCAACATTGTCCTGGAGATGCTTGCCTGGGGCTTCTTGGTAAGTCTGAGAATCTTTGCTGCAGCTTCATCTTGTTCTCAGCGCTTGGATCAGCCGCTGACGTTCATACTCACAGATTTCAATCAAAGACGCCCAGGAGGGTGCTCTCTACCCACTCGAATGGGCTTTGGATCGGAACTTCGAGTACGAGTACTACCCAACCTTCATGGATCGATTCACCGCAGCCGAGGCGTCCCTCAAGGTAAGTCTCGTCCAGTCTGCCTACTAATGCTGCCTACTAGTTCACGCACCATTACTGACAGACCCAAAACAGGTCTCGAAGAAAGTTGTTTCTGACTTGGCGGAGGCTTCGTGGCCCTGCAGACTGGCAAGCGCTCCAGCCTACGAAGTCAACCGAAAGAAGGTCAACCAGCGCGTCAACGGCAACAAGCAGGTTCTCCTCGCAGAAGCAACGTCCAAGAGGAAGCGAGATCTCCAAGAGCAAGAGGACCAGGAGCTTGAGGGCAATGACAAGGGCGCCCCAGGCAATACTCAGGCCACGCCCGCAAACACTCGCAAGACGGCAACTCGCAGGCCCGCAAAACAACAGAGGCGTTTAGAAGCCCCTCAAGGCCTCAATCAACAGGCTGAGGTTGCCCCGCCAACGGCTCCCGCCCAGCAGGCTGGGATTGCTCTGCAGAGAGCAGTCAACTCCTTCACTCCCACTCCTGAGTCGACACAGGAGCTCGGCCATAATGGCCAATTCTTCGCATCGACAAACGCTTTGGCTCCCCCAATGGCGGCTTATCATCCTCCATCTCAGTCGGAGCTCACCTCAGCCTCACTCCAGAGCTCGCCGTACGCGTTTGGTCTTCAGCAGCCAAACTACCTTCCGCAGACTTCTGTCTCGAGCGGTCCTGGCCAAGTCCTCAACACTATGCCAGTTCAGCATACCCAATTCCCACAAGCTTCCGACAGCTTCTTGTCCCAGGCGGACATCTTCGGCGCTCCTTTCATGCAACAGACAGCCTCATCCGCTGGCACTGTTCCCAGCCACATCGACGCGCCGACTCCGGGTACCCAACTCGCGCAAACCTTCGGCAACACCAACTTCTTGCCCCAAGCAAATAACCTCGGCGCTCCTTTCACCCCGCTGTTCGCCTCAACCCCTGCCACTCCCAGCCTGGCTACCACCCCGGGGCACTTTGACAGCTCTCCATTCACCCAATCCAACTACTCTGAGACGCCATACTCCAGCGTGCCACGAACTCCTGCCAACATCCAGTCCGTCTCTCAGTTCCAGCTTGATGAGGCAGTCCAGGCAGGTCAAGGCGACAAGGGAATTGACATGGGATTCGGAGACTACCAGTCACTTCAGTACGACTTTCTGGATGATGATGAATGGATGTTGCCACAAATCTGAGCCGGTTTGTCTGTCAACCAAGGAATGAAGGGGCATCAAGGCAGTGCAATCGATTCCAGTCCGTAAGACCGACTACGCGGCGGGGGAGGAATGGACGATTCAGTCACCTTTTGGCACTTTACACGGTAGCTACGGGGAGTTTGTGATGGTTGCGGGCTCTCTGAATTTTCAAGGTTCGTTGTGCCTGGACCCCCTGGACCTCCTGTCCGGCCCTAAGTGGCACACACCTATCTGAACCAATTCTGACCGCGCTTCCTCAGCAGCACCCTTGAGCATGTCCTTTCTATAGTCCCTTGGACAGTGTTGACTCAAGGTACGGATTCCTTGGAATGGATGCGCCAGGGGCTTGTAAGGGATAAGGGCGTGGGGGACACCGGGGGTGCGCATCAAGGGTGGGCAAGGATTTCTTGGTCTCCAGCTACATATATTAGTCTTGGTAGGATCAATAGTGACACCCAGCCCCTGAAACTGTTGAGCACGCGTGACTACCCTCAGTGTGCGTATTGAAGTTATGCTCAATTGTGAAGTGACACCCCAACGCTTCGGTGAACTAATTAATCACCAGCTTAATCAACCGTGTAATTAGTAGATGGATTTGCAGCGTTTGTTTTGAAGACAAGAGATGCTCCTGAGCTCTATTGATAGTTATCCCCCGTACAAGGGTACATTTTCTGAGTCTCAGTGTTGCTCGTAAGTAAACAATTGAGACGGTTTGAAGAACCATGTAATTGGACGGGATAAATGTTTAGGTGGAAACAGAATCTGAACATTGGATGAAACAGAATATTGGACGAAACTCAAGTGACCTTCGCAAGGGAATAACTACTATTGAACTGCCTCTCAAGCGGTTATATGCTAGTATCAATGGCACGGTCGATTCCTTATCCGTCACTATGGATATCCATTTCCAGGTAACACTTTTGCCCTTCAGCCTACCGACCAACTGACCAGAAAAGTCTCTTTACTACTTCCACAGACTTGCATAGATGATCCGCTCTCCCTTGAACGAATTCCTCGAATGAAGTGTAACCCAATTATCGACCACCAGGACGTCGCCCCTTTTCCACTCAAACGCCACCGCGAGCTCGTTCATAATCTCCTGGCACCTGCGCAGCACGTCCGCATCGAGGGGACTGCCGTCCCCAAACACCACCGCCTTGCGGGGATCATTCCGCGCGTCCTTCCATCCTGTGAAAGCCGCAACGATACTGTTGAACCAAGACGTCTTCCCCGTCCGAGGGTCCTTCTTCGTCGCCGGGATCACGGCGGTTGTCGTCCTGAGCAGGTCCCCCTCGAGCCACTCCAGCTCCATGCCCATCTCCTTGCCGACTCGCTCGGCATCGTGTTTGGTGTCCACAGAAAACGTGGACTTCCAGCCCCTCCCGATCGCGCTCGAGGGGTCATCGGCCTCGGGCAGGATCCTGACGTACCTGACGCCCTTCTGCTCCAGCTCCGACACGAATTGGGGAAACTCTCCTCTGATGCGCTCATATACGAGGTTGGACAGGACTATCGGCGTCTCCCCGCCTTCTGCCGGCTCTTTCATGCAGTAGAAGAACAACATCCCGGGGTGGCTTTTGCTCTGGGCCATTTCGTGGTGGAAAGGAATCAGCTGGTCGGCGGGCGACTCGTTGGCCGTGAAGACGGACCCGGTCACCACGGTCCGTGGCGCCGCCCCGCCTATGTAGGGAAACTCAGCCAACCCAAACGATTTGCATATGGCATCGAAGTCTGCGGCCGTCGAGATGGGCGGGCAGAAATGGCGGAGCAGGATGGCACCGTGGGTCTTTGCTAGGTCGATCAATTGCTTCTGATTTCGAGAGATCCAAGCTGTGACGGCGTCGGTTGTACTGAGCGTGGGCGTCATGACATTGGTCTCCGGTTTCCCGGGGGTGATGACAAGTGGGAAGGAGACCGCTATGCCGTCTACATCGCAGTGTTTCTGAGGAGCAATGTGGCCGATCTGGGCCGGACTTAAATCCGGGGCGGCGGGCATTGCCTTGGTAGTGGTGTTGGACTATGATGCTTGGGAGTCCAGAGTGGAAAGAAAACAAGTAGGCCGAGTGGCGAGATTCGACATCACTTCAAGCGTAGATACTTGCAATACAGAATCAAAAGTGGTTCTGAATTCGCAAAAGTCCTCAAGAACGGACGGACACTGGCGGTGGCGCAACCGGCAAGGGGAACGGGTCCGGAGCCGGAGCCGGAGCCGGAGCCGGAGCCGGAGCCGGAGCCAGGGCCTGAACCGCGCGGGACAAGGTGGTTGCGCGACGATTTCTCCAGACATTCTTGATCCACTCAACTCATCGAACCACTTGACATGCAATACGACCCTGCCAGCTTGATGTTATACCTCCCCAGGCTGCACCCAGAGGGAAGAGTCTAGGCTCATGTGGGCGGTGGATGAAACCCCTGAGATGCGTACAATTGGCCAATTCCCGTGCACTGGTGCGCAGATGACCTCCCACAGCCCGCCTAGTCTCACAGGGCGGATTTGCGCAAAACGACACTTGGGCCGCGAGCCTTGCAACCGAGACAAGGCATAAGAGTAATCACGGCCCCAGATCATGCCGGTTGTGCAATCCGAGGGTTGGAAGCTGAAGACAACAATGCTCCAACAAGTCCTCGGCCAATCCTTGACCAAGCAGGAATTGAAGATGGCGAACACCCTTGAGATGGCCGACCTGCACGCGACGCAGTGTGGGCCTGTCCTCGATCCCGGTGAGAAGGACTACGACCGTCGGAAGGCTGCAGCGATCGAGACCCATGCGACACGGCGTCGCGCACATGCAGGCAGGCCGAGAATCAAGACAGGATGCATCAATTGCAAGTCCGTCCACTGAATCCCACCTGTCATCCGACGAGGCCGCTCTCAAACACGAAGTGAAGCTGAACCATCGGTGTAGGCAACGAAGGATCAGATGCGACGAGAAGAGGCCCGCCTGTACTCAGTGCATCCGCTCCAGGAAGGAATGCGCTGGTTATCCTCCTCGTGCAAGACGGGCGGGGCCGGCTCACGGCGGAGAGGAAGCACCATCACCAGTGAAGACAGGCAGCAGAGGTAAGCCGCTCTCCGCTGCGAGTTGCTCGTGGAGCCCTCGTGTCACCACAGCAGACGTATTTAACACCGGGGGGTTCCTTCTGATGCGCATTTCCTCGTAGATATTTGTTTACTTGAAAACCCCACGCCTCGAACGCACGATACCCAAGGAAATGCACATCTCAGTCCTGGAACCCAGATGCCTCGCACTGCTCTGGCAGGCAGGGGAGCCGCGGCTGCGCGTCCATCACAACAGGGGCGCCCCCACGCCCGCGAAATACCCGACGTAGGCACCGGGAATCCCAGACAGCATCTGAGGTATGACATCTGGAACAGGCCGTCAGCCCCCTTGGCAATCCAGGGAAGGACGTCACCAAATCAATCAGGGAAACCGGCCATATCTACGTCTCTGGTGGAGAGCACAGACGTGCTGCTCTCACGGTCCCTGCTCGAGCAGTGCCGGCTTGACGAGAGCCCTGGGAGCATGAGCCCAAAATCTAGCGAGGCGAGCTGGAAGCCGAGGTGGTGGACTGATGCTACGCAAAGTAACAAGACGTCCCTCTCGACGTGGGACTCGTCCGTGGGGCAGCCGCAACCCGTGGAGAACCACCACTGCGAGGGCCACCAGATCCCAGCACAAGAAACCACCAAGTTCTCCAAACAGCAGACCGCTACCCAGAGGTGTTGGGGCCACGCCTCCGCCTTGTCCAGTATGCTTGGGAGCCATCAGGTCCCTGAGCCAGTGTGCCCGCCCAAGCACGACATCTGGGCTCTGATGGCGACGGCGAAGAAGTTCCAGCCCTGTCTCGGCACGCTTGCACGCTGCTCCAGCCAGGGGGGCAGGAGATTGCAGAGCTGTCCGAATCCTCGGACCCAGAGGATCCTGGATGAGGAGGCCTCGAGCCCCAGCAGCGCCTCGAAGCCTGTCGCGATTCCAGCGGCAAAGTCAACCCTCGGTCGCACTGCTCAAGGCGGTGAGTCAACGGACACATTGTACACCGGCTCCGACCAGACGTGTGCGATGAAAACTCCATGTAGCAGCAGCTCATCACCGGGTCTGCTGTCACGGGAGGAGCAGAAGAGGCTCCTCCTGGACCGCCTAATGGAGCACTTCTTCGCGGAGCTTGTTAGTGGCGGACAAGTGCACGCCAGAGGCGGAGAGGGGTGCTCTGCACGTCCGGGGTCGAAATCAATGGTCGGTGGCTCGAGCCGCAAGGGAGCAAGCGTGCAGAACGGGCGGCGGGGCAAGGGCAAACGGCCCTCGAACGCCGACGATGATGAAGGGTCGGGCAACGAAGGCCACGAGGCGCCAAAGCCCAAGAAGGTCAAGAGCGAGGAGGCCGGAGCGAGGAGGCTCGCGTGCCCCTTCTTCAAGAGGAACCCCCGCAGATACAAGGACCAGAGCAAGTGCGTGGGGCCTGGCTGGCTGACGGTACACCGGCTCAAGGAGCACCTCTACCGGCGCCACATGCTGCCCATTCACTGTTACCGGTGCCGCGAGGTCTTCCCCAGCGACCGGCTCCTCCAGCTGCACTCGCGCTCGGAGGTGCGGTGCGCGGTGCGCGACGGCGCCTCCGGGGGCCAGGAGCTGGAGGGCATCGACGGGTCGCAGGAGAGGCTGCTGCGGAGCAGGAAGCGCACGGACAAGACGGAGGAGGAGAAGTGGCGGGATGTCTTCAGGATATGCTTCCCGGCCGACATACCCGACTCGACCCCCTCGCCGTGGTTCGAGCTGCCGCCCGCCTGGGGCGCGGCGAGCCCCGCCGCGCCGGACTCGGACATCGCGCGGTACGAGGAGTTCCTGCGCAGGGAGCTGCCGGGGCGGGTTAGGGGCGAGCTGGAGGTGCGGATCGAGCAGGAGCTCAGTCCTGTCGAGGAGAGCCTTAAGCGGCAGCTTGTCGACATCGTGAGGGACATGCAGCAGAGGTTGTTTGCGGACTTCAGGAGGCTGCAGGGAGAGGGGACGCCTCAGAGGGACGGAGCTGCCGGGAACGAGGAACCGGGACGGGGAGGTGGTGCCGATGTGGAAGGCAAGGGACCAGCTGCGTCGCCAGAGTCGCCCGAGGATCTGCTGGTCGTTGACACCTCAACCTCGGGGGCATCATTTGAGGATCTCGCCCAGGAAACACCGCCCACCGCCACAGACTGGGCCGCCAGTCAGCCCATCGACGTGTACCGGCAGCCGCAGCCATTCTTGGACGAGGTGGCAAGGTTTGACGGCGTCATGTTTGACCTCGGGCAGAACTGCGGGGACTGGGGCTGGCCCGACTCGGGGTACATGTCTGCCGCCATGTCTGCTGTGAGCAGCAGGGTTGTTGTAGACGACGACGGAATGATTTGTGACGACGGGACGACTGGCGGACACCTTGGGAGTGCTGCCATGTATGGGGATGGTTGGTCATGAAGCGACGAAGACATGAAGCGACGAAGACATGAAGCGACGAAGACATGAAGCATTGGACTTTAGGGCTGGTCAGAATTAATCCTTCCAAATACGACAACGGCCTGAACCCCCTTGCCTGCTTTTGGGTCTCGGAGACGAGCTCCCGCATCACCTCCCCGTGACAGCCGACCTTGCCGATCCCTTCCCGTCACCCAAGCCGCGCTTACTTGACCTCTTCCGCCAGCGCTTGCTCGAACGACTTCCCAGTAAGCCTCTGGAAGACCTCCTTGTACTTCTGCAGCGTGCCCTGCCTGACGTCCTCGGCCAGCTCGACGCCCTGTTTGCCCCTGAGCCCCTCGCGCGTGAGCCAGTTGCGGATGATCTGCTTGTCGAAGCTCTCCTGGTCGCGGCCGACCTCGAACTTGTCGGCGGGCCACATGCGGCTCGAGTCGGGCGTCAGGCACTCGTCGACGAGGACGACCTCGCCCGTCTCCTCGTCGAGCCCAAACTCGAACTTGGTGTCGGCGATGAGGATCCCCCGCCCGGCGGCGTAGTCCCTCCCGGCCTTGTACACGGCCAGCGCCAGCTCCTGGACGCGGGCGGCGAGCCTCCCGTCGCCGATGATGGCGGCCGCGCGCTCGGGGCTGATGTTCTCGTCGTGCTGGCCCTGCTCCGCCTTGGTCGAGGGCGTGTAGATGGGGCCCTGGGGGAAGGCCTCGCACTCCCGCAGCCCGGCGGGCATGGCGAGCCCGCACACGGTCCCGCTGCGCCGGTACTCTGCCCACGCGGACCCCGTGATGTAGCCGCGCACGATGGCCTCGACGGGGAAGACCTTGAACTTGCGCACCTGCATGCTGCGGCCGCGCACGAGGGCCGCCTCCTCCGGGGTCAGGCGCCCCGCGGGCGGGTCCAGGGTGATGAAGTGGGTGCGCAGGCCGGGGACCCTCTCCGACAACACGCGGAACCAGAAGGCGCTGATCATGGTGAGGATGGCGCCGCGGCCGGGGATTCCGTTTTGCATGACCACGTCATAGGCCGAGGTGCGGTCCGACGAGACGAAGAGCAGCGTCTTTTCGTCGAGGTCGAACAGGTCGCGCACCTTGCCTGATGCGACGCGCGGCAGCGACGTGATGTCAATCTTGAGGACCTGGCCGGCCATCTCGGCTGGGTCTCACTGTGCCCTTGCTGCTGGGGTGTGTGAGATGAGACTGGTTGCGCCGGTGGATGCAGCTGTCCCTGATGCGCTGGTGGGCTAGCTGTTGGCGCAGTAATAATAAATGTTCAAGGGTCGGGGATGGTATCTGACAACTGATTAGCTCCTTGGGTCTGAATCTGCAGCGAGGGCGTGGCTGTGAACTACCTATGTGATGTGTGGAAATCAGACTCTGACGGCAGGTGTGATGATGCCTCTGACGATGTGATGACGAGAGAGCTGGTGACTCTTTCGAGGCTCAAGACCCTGAAAAGTTTGCGACCTGCAAGGGCGACTGCGGAGACGCAGCGGCACCGGCCGCAGCCGCAACTTAACGACAGCTTTAGGACCACTACCAGAAGGCTTGGCTCCAACGACAGGCGGCTGAGAGATGAAGATTGGATTTTGGCTGATGCCGAGAGACTTTCCACGCCCTCTTGTCCTCGTGTGAGATAACCCGTCGAGATGCAGCAGGCGGAGAGACTTTGGTGCAGGTTGCAGCTGGCGAATCGGCCCACACAAACAACAGCCGCATCCCCAAACTCGGGTCATGTCTAGAGCCGTGCTTCCTTGGTCCATCTCAGTGACAAGGTCTAAAAGATGAATTAATGCTCATGGATTGAACGGGTATTTCTCACAAAGTGTACGAGACCCAAACAAGAGCAGCCAGATAGATGCAATGTCAACAGCAACAGTGGCCGCATAGGCTGGGCAGCGCGTAGCCTCTCGCACACTGGGATCAGCCACTTACACGCCTCCCGACCGATCCGGCTTTCTCAAACATGGCTGATCCAGCCAGACGAAATCCAAATCGGACGGACCGGGTTTATTTACAAGTACTGTTCGGCACGTATAGACTACTTCCGAGTATGCTCACCACTTGCTTGCGAAAAGAGCACTGTCTCGGCGAGAGGGATGGTCTGGGGTGGCCTCGCGGCAGCGTGCTGGGACGCGTGTCCCCCCTTGGCACTCACATATCAGACTCCGGGTTGAGTTTTGTCCTCAGCAGTGCGTCTTGTCATTTCCGGGGTGACTTGTCAGATGTGGAGCCGATCATCTCAGCCAGGGGGGGTCGTGCGCAGCAACACCAGCAAGTAAATGTGCTCCGTGGAGGTGGGGAATCAGGGCAAGAAACGTAAAGTATAAACCACAAAGAAGCGAAAGAAACACGCCCGGGTGGTTGGCCGAGGCTAAGGTATAGATAGCATGGAAAGTTGCTGTTCTCAGCCGCGGCCTGGGCTCGACTTGGCACCTGCATACTGCCTGCCATCTACACAGACCTACCCAGGCACTGTAGATTGCTGATGGCAGCTCATAGTATAGGCCTGGAGCAGAGCACCGGTGCGTTGTGCCACACACAATTCCCGCCTCACAGAACGAGACATGCGGAGCGTTGAGTAAGGAGTGAGTGAGACCTTGTGCACGCGAGAAGCGAAACACGGATTTAAAACCAGCAATCTGCTGGCAGCCGCAAGAAACAAAGCACGGCCTGCCAATGCCCACCCAGCACTCATGTCACTGCCACGGTAGTGGTGATGAAGGAAGCGCCCAGCCCCCGCCGAGGCCAGCGCCAAGGTCTGCGGTGCTTGAGCTGACCGGGCTGCTGATCCAAGCCATTGGCAGCCCCACAGAACCAAGGGACTCGAGGTGTCTGCCTTGGTTGGGCACCGGGCTGGAGACAGCCGTTTGCTGTGGCGGCTGGGGGGGAAGCTGAAGAGTGTGACGATGCTTGTCTCCCGGTTGGGAGGCATTTGAGTTAACTTACAGTAAGTAGGCCGGGCGGACAGCCACGCAATCCCGCACAGCGCTAGCCTGCTCTGCTTTGGCTGCTGGACCAACCACACACAAGGTCTGGCGATCATGCACCTTGTCGGCGCCTCTTTTCGCTCTGCCCTGCCCGTTGGCCCCCCTCCATCTCCGAGAAAACCTGCCTGCAGACAGCAAGGCACCCGGCGGCGATGACGATCTCTGTCTGCCCTACTGCAACAGTGGCACCAGCAGCCCTGCGCACCATGCACGCGTACGGGGTATCGGCATGGCCATGGGCAAGGCTGTCCCATTGCTCTTGTTCTCTATACTCCGCTCTATACTCCGCTCTATACTCCGTATATTCCGTATACATATACCCCATCCCCTCCTCGGGTCTAAGAGCGTAGACTTGTTATTGTTACCTTGCTCCCCCCCTCCACAGCCCGTCTTGACATCGCCGTCACACTGCCTGCCTGCCAAGGGTGCCTTTGACGAGCTGTCGCGGCAACTCGAGACATCACCGCCACCTGTGCGACACGGTTTGGACAGACAAGTTAGCTGCATCCTCGTACTGACGCCACAGGAGGGACATCAGGCGCCCGCTACTAACCATATTAACCAAGCAGCACAGCGCCCACCATCTCCAGGAAGAGGACGGCCTTGTCCGGCTCACATCACCGGCCTTCCACCATGAAATCCCACGCGGCAGCGCCTGCCTGCCTCACGCTGCTGCTGCTGCTGCTGGCGGCGGCGGCAGCAGCAGATGTGGTCCGGATCCCGGTGGCCAGAAACTCCCCCGGCACTGCCGTCTCGAGACGGCATCCGCGCTTGACCGAGCGGGCAGCCTTCACTGAGTCCCTGGTCAACAACATTACTGGTGGCGGGTACACTGCGAGCGTATCTATCGGCACACCTGGCCAGGATATGGACCTGATCCTGGACACAGGGAGCAGTGATGCCTTCATAGTGGCTGCCGGGGCCGATCTGTGCGAGAGCCCGAGGCTGCAGCAGCTTTACCAGACGACATGCGGACAGACATGTGAGTTTCTCCACTACTTGTAGCTCGTCCTTGGACAGGCCTCTGAGGGACGCTAGGATATGGGTGAGCTGCGGTGACCTGAAGATATCATGATGGACGGTTTCGCGCATCTTTTCTGGTGGACATTCCCTCACCCTGTTGGTGTTCTGTCCTCGGGACCAGAAGTTGACAATGCATATATAGTCAATCCATCCCGAAGCTCCACTTTTGAGGTTGTCATACCTGATGGCTTCCAAATACAGTACTTGGATGGTACCACAGCATCTGGAGACTACATCACCGATCACTTTGAGATCGGTGACACTGTCATCGAATCACTGCAGATGGGTCTTGCGAACCAGACGGCTTCTGGCACGGGAGTACTTGGTATCGGCTTCACAGCCAACGAGGCGGCCGAGGTTGCCTACCCAAACCTCGTGGACCAGATGGTACGGCAGAACTTGATCCCCACCAAGGCATACTCCCTGTACCTGAACGACTACCAGTCCTCCACTGGCAGCATCCTGTTCGGCGGCGTCGACACAGAAAAGTTCATAGGGGGCCTTGCCGTCATCCCAATCCTCCCAGATGCACAAACCCACAACTTCACCAGTTTCACGGTGAACTTGACGGCCTTGTCCTTCGCATTCCCCAACGGGACCACGGACGACGCAACCTTGCAGGGCGGCGGCCTCGACGCGATCCTTGACTCCGGGACCACGCTCTCCTATTTCCCGGACAGCGTCGCGACGCCACTGTTCAACTCCCTGGGCGCCTACACGTATAGTTCGCTCGGCTCGGTGGGGCTGACCATGGTCGAGTGCGGCCTTGCCACCTCGGGCCTGGAGGTGACCTTCCGCTTCAACGACAGCGTGTCGATCGTGGTGCCGGCCGACGAGATTGTCATAGACGCATTCGACTCGGTCAACGGCAGGTTTCCACCCGAGATCCCGCTGGAGAACCCCTGCCTGTTCGGGATCCAGAACTCGGGGGACTCTCTGCCCAGCGAGGCTGCGCGCCAGATCAACTTTGCGCTGCTGGGCGACACGTTCCTGCGCAGCGCGTATGTCGTTTATGACCTCGACAACAGGGAGATCGCCCTTGCGCAGGCAAACCTTAACAGCACCGACAACAACGTCCAGGAGCTGACCGCGTCGTCGGATCTGTCGACCTTTGAGGGAGTGCGGCAGCAGCAGGGGTCGAGCGGCACATCTGGTGGTGGTGGTGCCTCGGGGACGGGTTCGGGTTCCGCGGGAGACAGCTCGGGTACGTCGTCTGTGAGCTGTTCTGGGACCAGCGGTGTTGTTCAGAGCAGTGCCTCGGCTGCAAGTGTGGACGGCACAACTTTGCTGAATTGCGAACGCGGCACGGCTAGCACGGGAGGGGTTGTGGCTACTACGGCCACCAGCACCACCGAGAGCTCGAGCTCGAGGGTGAATCCGGGGCCGTCCAGCTTCCCTTCTCCTTCGGCCAGTGCCAACAAGGCCGTGCCCGGCAGCAGCTTGGTGGTCCAGCCCGTGTCTGCGACATTTACTAATGGTGTTATAGCTTCTTCTTCGGCCAATGTGGGCCTGCTGGGGCCAGATTCAGGACGTGGGGCTCTGTACACAGCTGGGGTGGCGGTTGTGTTTGCCCTTTGCGGAAGTACATTGATGTGGATATAATTCAGGACATCATCTTGGCATTGGATAGGGTGACACTGGCGGAATATATATATGGCAATGTCAGAATGAGACGATAGACATGCATCATCGCAATCTTTTTAGCGGTAATTGCTGGGGCTATGCACAGCCCGTCGATAGCATAATACATAATATGCTGCCTTCCAATACCCTGGTACCAGCTCGGTTATTCCAACTCATGGGCATTCGGACGGGGCAATCTCCGTATCATCATTTGGGAGCCGCCTGAGGGGTTGGGTTCACCACTGCCCCGTGGCCCTTCTCACCAGGTCTCCTCGGTCTGACCACCGGGCCCATCGCCTCCGGGCCCTCTCGGTCCTCCCCACCAGCCTCAGGGCCATCTCCCCTAAGCTGACTGCTTATGCCCCTCGCGTCACCCTCACCCTCGCCACCACCATCATGGTCACCCTTCCCGGGGGCCTGCACCCTCTCCCCCAAAACACCGTCCCTGTTGGCCCGCCACACCGCGCTCCGGTCGTCCTCAAAAGTCTCGAGCTTCCAGATCTCAGCCCGCGCCTTGACCTCCTCCAGGCACTCCTCCCCGGCGCGCCAGGCGGCGGCGCGGTGCGGGCTCGACACGGCAATGAGCACGCTCTCCTCGCCGACGGGCACGACGCCCAGGCGGTGGACGATGGCGACACCCTCGAGGCCGTGCCTGGCCGACAGCGCGCCCGCGATGTCCTGCATCGTCCTCAGCGCCAGCGGCGCGTAGGCCTCGTACGAGAGGTTGGCCACGGCGCGCCCGGCAAAGTTGTCGCGCGTCGTCCCGGCGAAGAGCACGACCGCGCCGGCCTTGGGGCTGCGGACCTTGTCCAGTACGGGCCTGGGGTCGAGGGCGGCGTGGGTGAGGGCCACGTAGATGCCTGGGGATTGCAGGGAGGCTGTGCTGGGGTCGGTAGCCATGATGGGTGGGTGAGCAGCGCGGCCGAGGTTTGCGGATTTGGGGCCCGAGTGGCCAGGCCGAGTATCGTCCGGCCTGATGTGGCGCTGGATGTAGGATTTGATGGTTTTGTTTGCGGCTGGTCGTGTCCTGAGAACCAAAGTTGCTCTCTTAGATTGCTCTCTTAGATTGCCCTCTTTTGAATTGCTCTCCAGTCCTTGGCCTTCTCATACTGACGTCAGTGCTTGTCAATGGCTTTTGCCGAAGCTATTACTTCCTGTGTATGGGTTTTGCAAATCCATATGCCTGTGGCAAACTCGCGGCAAACTCTTGACGGTAGTGCGAAGCAGGGTTGGTAATGAAGTGAAGTGTCGCAGTCATCATCCTCGGCTTGAGCCGATCCGGAGCTGCCTGCCGGCGCTGTGGGGCTCCAGGCCCGGGGGCCGGGCTCGGAGACCGCTGGCGCGTGGCCCCATAGGCAGGGTTGCAGGGTCCGGGTTGCAGGGTCCGGGTTGCAGGGTCCGGGTTACAGGGTCCGGGTTGCAGCACTCAAGGGTTACAGGTTGCCCTAGGAATACAAGCTCCCGTGCCTGGGAACTGGGAACCCGACTCGCGCAAGGCATTCCACATCACTTCTTGATCCCACCTTCTGTCAACAGAGCCACACCCCATTTCAGATCATTTGGCCGTCCGACCTTCCTTTCGCCGTCTTGCCTGCTCGCGTTTTGCATTCTGTCTTTGCCAGTTCCTCCAGCCACAATGTACGACGACGACAGGCCGCGCCACTCTTACCAGCCTGGGTCGCGAGACCGTGACCGGGACTACGACCGCGACTACGACCGAGAGTACGAGCGAGACCACGGCCGCGATCATGACCGCGACTACGGTCGGGGGCGAAGCAGCTACCGCCGCAGCTCCAGGTCGCCGCGCCGCGAGCGGGACGAGGGCGATTATGACTACTATCGCTCGCGGAATGGTAAAGCCGCATTGCCTGGACGATGAGAATCTCAAGCGTCGCCCGCCTTTTCTGTCAATGGGCTGTTGTGTTCATTAAGGCTAACCCGGCGCCCCCCCAAAACAAAGACGACCAGGGCCCTCTGCCCTACGATGACGACCAAGCCGACTACCGCGACCGCCGCCTGGCATCACGGTCGCCTCCTGCACGCCGCTATGCGCCGCCTCCCGCCCAGCCGTCCGCCACCATCGTCGTCCAGGGCCTGCCCGGCGACGCGACCGAGGACGACGTCATAGACGGCTTCGCGAGCGTCTCGCCCGACCTCAGGGTGTTCAACGCGGACAACATCAAGACCGTCAGGCTGCGCAACAACGGCCGCGGGCGGACGGTCGGGTTCGTCGAGTTTGCCGACCCAAATGCGGCCGCCCACTTCTTGGAGTTCCACTACCCCTCGCTCGAGTTCCAGCTGGCACACTCGCGCGGCATCAGCTCGGAGCCGGTGAGCGTCATGATCAACTACAGCTGGGGCAGGGATGATGAGGGCTACGAGAGGGTCAGAGAGGACAGGCCCAGGGACACGGAGGATTGGGCGTGTGCTGAGGTTGGTTCCGCCGGGGACTGTGGGGTATCCTTTCGGGTGAACATTCTCTGACGGATTGTCCCTAGTGTGCTTATATGAACTACGGCTCCAGAACCCGGTGCCACAGGTGTCGCGCTGATAAACCGGGTAAGGACAGCTCTTACTCTGTTGGGCTACCGAAGTTGTGGCTCGGAAGCGGAGGCTCTGCCTCCTGGCCGGGATATGGGCTCGCAACGCCGTCACCATCCTGCGTCTTTCTGACTCGATCGCTTTCATCATTTCCCTTCACGCCACTTTGGGGGATGTAGAGGCGTAGGCTGACATATTTTGCAGAAGGATATTACCACAGGAGAGACGAATCCGTGCCGTACGGGCCGAAGCTCACTGGTGAGACGGACGAGTGCCCACAGCAGCTCCCATCTCAGTACATCGTCATCCGTGGCCTGGAGCCTTCGGTCACGGAAGAGCTCTTTGCGGAAGGCGTCAAGAAGCTGTACATCGAGTCGAGGCCAGAGCCGAAGAAAGAAACGCACAACAAGTTGAAATCGACCGCTCCGACGGCGAGGACAGCCAGTCTAGGCGCCAGACCAGACTCACTCCGGCGTGTCTTCCTCATCCGGGATAAAGAGACCAACGATGCGATGAGATATGGATTTGCCGAGTTTGCCACGCTTGAAGATGCCCAGGGTGCGATAGAGAAGCTCAAGGCATCTCCAAATTTTGCAATTTCCTCAAAACCAATCACGGCGGCTTTCATCCACACTGGTGTCTTCATACCGCATACCGACCATGTCACGGACGAGAACAGAAGCTTTGTCTTCCACCCAATCTACAACAAGGACATCTTGCTCAAGTATTGGGACAATAGAGTCTACCCAAGCATTCTGAGGGTGTCTTATGACTCCGATACGGCCAAGCAGCAAAGCGCCGACAACACAGGAAAACCAGAGAAGCCCGGCGATGAAGCAGCTAACACACAGGACGCCTCGGCAAGGAAGCTCAAGAAATTCAAGATCAACCAGCCCGCGGCGAAGCCTGCCGTGGTTATGGGCCCACAAATGCAGATGTGGGCGAAGAAGAGGGCCGAGCTTGTGGGGCAGGCTCAGGCACAGGCCGAGCTCGATGCTCACAGCGCCGCGTCAAGTCCCGCACCAAGCGAGAAGGGGCGTGGTTCGACGCGCACTCATGTCAAGGACTCGTACATCTCGTACAGCGACTCGGACAACCTGTCCTGTCTCTTGTGTATGAGGAAGTTTGGTTCGCTCCTCGCCCTCCGCGATCACGAAGCGCTGAACAAGGATCACATTGCGAACCTCGAAGACGACGGCAAGCGCGATGCGGCCGCCGAGAGGCTCAGGGCCCAGGCGAAACGACCTCAGGTGGTCACTCTCCGGGTGGCGAATGTGTCACGGCAGCCGTCGGACCTGACATATACGTCCTACGCCGACAGGGACGAGCTGCATTGCCTGATCTGCCAGCGGAAGTTCACCAGGGCTGCTATGCTTTCCCTACACGAGCGCGAGAGCGAGATGCACCGCCTGAACCTGGAGGATCAGAGCAACATCGACCGGGCGATATCTCAGCTCGCGCGTGTAGGCAAGACACCTCGCAAGATGGTGCCTGCCAGGAATAAGGGCACACAGTATCGCGACCGAGCGAGGGAGCGCAGGCAGGCGTTCAAGCAACCCAACGCGCCCCGCAGAAAGGCACCAAAGGAGGAGTCGGCGCCCGCTGCCAAGGAGGCAGAGAAACCTGCGATGCCCTCCAAGGGCGCCGCCTTGCTCGGCAAGATGGGTTGGTCGGCGGGCGAGGGCTTGGGTGCTGAAGGTAGCGGAAGGACCGAAGTCATCGCCACTGATGTGTACGCCTCCGGTGTCGGCTTGGGTGCCGAGGGTGGCAGGCTTGGCGATGCTGTTGAAGAGGCGGCGAGGAAGACCAAAGGCAATTATACCGACTTCGTGGAGGTGACGAGGAACAAGGCGAGGGAGAGATTTGAGAAGCTGGGTTGACGGGCTAGAGCAAGAGGAAAGCACCGGGCTGTGGCGAACTCCCCAAATCGCAGATGCAACCCGCTGAGCACGGCAGAGGCTGCATGAAATGACAAATCCGCTCAAGAGCTCCCCGAGAAATCAGGCCAACACCTGAGAGACTGTTCTTCTCAGATGTGAGGGCTGCTGCCGGCGCAATGCATATCACTCGCAGCCTGCCATACCTGGGTACTTTTGGCAACTTGGGAGATTGGAAGCCATCACGACATCCCGGCAGCAGTGTTGCGAGCCGAGGAAGCATGGTGCCATGGTGCAGCGCTAGCCTCGCACCAGGGGCGGCCCATCACCTTATCAGCGGACAATCCTAGTCGCCATGCAACATGCTAAGAGTATGCGACCCGCCCGCTCTGCGCGCAACGTTGATCACTGAGTGGAAGAACAGGGGCGGACGTGGGGAAGAGATGCCCAATCGCCTGCAGACAGTCCTCCGCCCCCTGCTTAGCCCCCCTTCGACTCCCGGCATCGTCGATAAATATTCCCAACCTCTTTAGGCAGGTCAAAATGGCGACACATACGCGCGCAGCCATCTTCGGGGTGCTCGTCCTCCGTGATAGTCTCTCGGCCGCTATAGTGCCACCATCTCCGCCCCCACCCCCCCCCGGTTCCCTCGCACACCCACATTATTGTTGGCCGGATGTCGAACTGCCATTTTGGACTACGCATGTGTCAAGTGACGGAGAGATAACCCCGTCTCCCTGCCGTATGGCAACAATAGGCCGCCGAGGTAGCGTGCCATATGGCGGACTACCTATAGCTCTTATCCTCCGCTCTTGATCAGAGTCTGGTCGAGGCTGTCTCATTTCTGTCTTTATTCTCTCCACTTTTCCTGTCGAGTATCTTGAATGTTTTCTCCTTCGGGTACCTGTCCAGTCTCCAGCCATCCGCAGCTTGTACAGTGCTTCTCATCGGCGCAGCTTGCGCCGGCGAAGTCGCCTACACTGTGCCCACCTTGACGGTTCTACCTCTACTAGCAAGGGATTACGGACCTCTGCATAGTCGTGGCCAACACCTCTGTGTACTTGTCCAGGTATCATAGAGGCGGCCTGCCGGATCATACCCTGCCAACGGACGGGAGCGCCCTGCCTCCCCACCCAACGCTTATAACCTGCGCCCTCTGGCATGCCATTCTCGACCAAGGCAGCCCAAGATGGTGTTCGGCATACGCAGGCGCCATGAGGCCGAGATCGTCGAGTTCGAGGTCGCCGAGGTCGCCGAGACGGCCTCGGAGCGGGAGATCCTGCGGTCCCTGGGCGTGGCATCGCTGACCCAGTTCGAGAAGATGCACCGCCTGGACCCGAACATGCCCATTGACGAGCTGGAGCAGATCGACGCGGCGATCCGGGAGGGCAACGCCGAGAAGGGCGTCGAGATAGAACACCTCATCGTCGAGGACAACTCGCCGTATCCTGAGGTAGGCTGCTGCCGCTTATTTCATACCTTCATTATGCAATTGGACCCGTTCGCACCTGCAGAAACGAATAACACGCCGGTACATTGCGAAAACAGTGCAAACACCCCTGACACCTGACACCTGACGACCAATACCCATAACACCCACACCCACACCCACAACACGCCCAATACCTCAACATCAATACCTATAAAGACAACACCTGCAGCTCATATATCTATGCGTGGTTGTGGGATGTAAACTATTCTTTGGCCTGGATTCCCGGTGTGCGTACTGGTGCATGGTTGATTATACCTCGAGCTAGTGGGCGATACTCTTCCCGCTGGACATAGCTGTGGCTTCAGCGATACACTGGTGTATCGATCCTTTCCGCAGGCACTAATATCCAAAATATCCTATTTCTTCTCCATGGGGGAAAGTATTCGAGAGCTCACGAGTTTGGGGGGTACTAGGTTCGCTCGACGGTACGAAACTACGACGTTGATCTCCCGGCAAATACGATACGCGCATGGACGATCGGCATGGGGCTCTGTACCATTGGGTCTGGTGTGAACATGCTCTTCGCACTGAGAAACCCCTCGGTCCAGATCACAACGTACGCGATCCAGCTCATCGCGTATCCTATCGGCCGCGCCTGGGACTTGGTCTTCCCGGACCGGACGTTCAAGGTGCTCGGGCTCAGCTTCAACCTGCGGCCGGGCAAGTTCAACTTCAAGGAGCACGTCATCATAACAGTCATGTTCGTCCCACCTGTGGCCGCTTTTTTTTTTTTTTTTTTTTTCTTGGACTGGACATTCCTGAGGGCTGACTGTGGGACCAGGTCGAATGCGGCGTATGGGGGCGGCTCCCTGTATGCGACTGACGTTATTATCGTACAGCAAATCTGGTATAAGCAATTCTTCGGCTGGGCGTGGCAGACACTTTTCGGCATAACTACCCTCTGCTTGGGCTACGGCCTGGCGGGTCTCTCGCGGAGATTTCTCGTGTGGCCGGCCTCAATGATATGGCCCGGCACATTAGTAGTGAGCACAATAAGTGGCACGGCTGCACCCAGTCCATGTCGTCGCTGACGTGTGGTACATTCAGAACTGCGCACTCTTTTATACACTGCACGACCACTCCAAGTCTGACCCCGAGTCTGCTTGTGGCTGGCGGATAGGCCGGTACAAGTGGTTCCTAATTGTGTTCGGCAGCGCGTTCGTCTGGTACTGGTTCCCCGGCTGGATTTTCCAGGGCCTGAGTTACTTTTGTTGGGTAACTTGGATCGCACCGGAGAATGTCATCGTGAACCAGCTGTTCGGCGGCGCATCGGGCTACGGTCTCCTGCCGATATCCCTCGACTGGACTGTTATCTCGGGCTACCTTGGATCACCTCTTATCCCCCCGTTCTTCTCCATTGCCAACACCATGGCTGGCCTGGTTGTCTTCTTCATTGCTATATCGATGGGCCTTCATTACTCCAATCATTGGTGGTCAGCCTACCTGCCCATAAGTAGCGCCCAGTCCTTCGATAATACCGGTCAGATATACAATGTGTCGGCGATCCTCAACGAGAACTACCACTTCGACGCCGAGAAGTACTTCTCCTACTCACCGCTCTACCTCCCCACCCAGTTCGCCTTGGCCTACGGCCTGGCCTTCGCCACCGTCTCCTCGATCGTGGTCCACGTGATACTGTACCACGGCCGCACGATCAAAGCCCAGTTCACGCTCGCCCGCAACCAGGAGGACGACAGCCACATGCGGATGATGAAGAAGTACCGCGACGCCGAGGACTGGTGGTACGCGCTTCTCTTCGCCGTCATGGTCGCGCTCTCCTTCGTCGTCGTGTGCGGGTGGCCGACCGACTTCCCGTGGTGGGCCCTCATCGTCTGTCTACTTATCCCCATCATTTTTACTACTCCCATCGGCATCGTGCAGGCGATTACGAACACCCAGCTGGGGCTGAACGTCCTGACGGAGTATGTTGTGGGGTATATGCTGGAAGGCCGGCCGCTTGCGATGATGATGTTCAAAAACTACGGATACCTCTGCATGGCGCAGGCGCTCTTCTTCGCCTCGGATATGAAGCTGGGACACTACATGAAGGTGCCCCCTCGGACCATGTTCTTCGCGCAGCTGGCTGCGTCTATCTGGTCGGCCGTGATCCAGATAGCCGTCATGAACTGGGCGCTCGAAAACATCCCGGATGTTTGTACCGACAACCAGAAGCACCAATACACGTGTGAGACCGCCAAGGTCTTCTATACAGCCTCGATAATCTGGGGCGTCATCGGGCCCAGGAGGATGTTCAGCGCAGGCGCACTGTAAGTACCATTCTTGTCCCACTACGGTTCCCCCAACCTCTGTGCCTCGGGAGTGTCCTGGAATGTTTCACTTCGGGGCCCATGGCAGGTGACTAACGTGCGCAGGTACTCGTCTCTCCAATGGTTCTGGCTCCTGGGCGCCGTGGTACCGGTCTTCACCTGGCTCATGGCTCGTAAATACCCGCGGGGGTTTTGGCGTTATGTGCATGTCCCACTCATTTTCGGAGGGTCTGGCTACTTGCCCCCAGCGACCGTCTACATATATCTGTGCGCTCTTTCCCTCACCTACCTGCTCACCTTTTTTTTTTTTTTTTTTTTTTTTATTTTTTTTTTTTTTTTTTTTTTTGTGGGTAATAGAAAAAGTAGAATATATATTGGTTAAACCACAGAAATTAATTATTATTTATCGTCATTTTCATCATCAAATATAAGTTTATAAAACTCTTTGCTGGCTTTACTCATTATATCTGTTCCTATATCCAATTTTTTACCATTAAAATCTGCGTCTACTTTTTTTAGATGTTTATACTCACTAAATTTAGTTTGTAAAATACGATCTATTACACCAACTTGGTCAGATATTTTTTTTGCCTGTTCATCTGACATGCTTGAGGGTACACTTATTTCTAGGTTACCATCTTTAGAGAAGAATTTTACATCATACTTTTTTTTTATTTCAGTAAGTTTATCAACCATTTTTCATTGTGTATCTATGTTATGCTGTATATTCTTATCCAAATCACCTTTGATTTTATCAAAGACTTCTTTTGTGATGTTACCAGAATTTTTGCCATTGGAAGTATTAACACCAGATGAGCTGGGATTAGACCCATGCGTACCTGATCCTTGTGAACCTGATTGATCCATAGATAATGACAAGATACCTTTACCATCTAAAATAGGAATATACAACTTATCACCTAAAAAAAATTCCAATAAAAGATTGAAGATAATTCTAAATAAAACCAAAGCTGCTAAATATAACTCCTTAAATCAAAGATCTCCTTCAGTTAAAATGTATATGTTGTATATATCTTGAAGTACGTATCTCAAAAGCAAGGCAAAAACTAATGAAGCAAAACCATTTAAAATGGTACCTAATGTAATTTTTCTTTTTATAAANGATGGGCCTTCATTACTCCAATCATTGGTGGTCAGCCTACCTGCCCATAAGTAGCGCCCAGTCCTTCGATAATACCGGTCAGATATACAATGTGTCGGCGATCCTCAACGAGAACTACCACTTCGACGCCGAGAAGTACTTCTCCTACTCACCGCTCTACCTCCCCACCCAGTTCGCCTTGGCCTACGGCCTGGCCTTCGCCACCGTCTCCTCGATCGTGGTCCACGTGATACTGTACCACGGCCGCACGATCAAAGCCCAGTTCACGCTCGCCCGCAACCAGGAGGACGACAGCCACATGCGGATGATGAAGAAGTACCGCGACGCCGAGGACTGGTGGTACGCGCTTCTCTTCGCCGTCATGGTCGCGCTCTCCTTCGTCGTCGTGTGCGGGTGGCCGACCGACTTCCCGTGGTGGGCCCTCATCGTCTGTCTACTTATCCCCATCATTTTTACTACTCCCATCGGCATCGTGCAGGCGATTACGAACACCCAGCTGGGGCTGAACGTCCTGACGGAGTATGTTGTGGGGTATATGCTGGAAGGCCGGCCGCTTGCGATGATGATGTTCAAAAACTACGGATACCTCTGCATGGCGCAGGCGCTCTTCTTCGCCTCGGATATGAAGCTGGGACACTACATGAAGGTGCCCCCTCGGACCATGTTCTTCGCGCAGCTGGCTGCGTCTATCTGGTCGGCCGTGATCCAGATAGCCGTCATGAACTGGGCGCTCGAAAACATCCCGGATGTTTGTACCGACAACCAGAAGCACCAATACACGTGTGAGACCGCCAAGGTCTTCTATACAGCCTCGATAATCTGGGGCGTCATCGGGCCCAGGAGGATGTTCAGCGCAGGCGCACTGTAAGTACCATTCTTGTCCCACTACGGTTCCCCCAACCTCTGTGCCTCGGGAGTGTCCTGGAATGTTTCACTTCGGGGCCCATGGCAGGTGACTAACGTGCGCAGGTACTCGTCTCTCCAATGGTTCTGGCTCCTGGGCGCCGTGGTACCGGTCTTCACCTGGCTCATGGCTCGTAAATACCCGCGGGGGTTTTGGCGTTATGTGCATGTCCCACTCATTTTCGGAGGGTCTGGCTACTTGCCCCCAGCGACCGTCTACATATATCTGTGCGCTCTTTCCCTCACCTACCTGCTCACCTTTTTTTTTTTTTTTTTTTGCTTGGCCTGCATACTGACGCTTTGCCGCAGCTGCTGGGGTATAGTCGGGACCATTTTCAACTGGTACATCAAGCGGCGTATGAAAGACTGGTGGTGGGTCCCTCTCGCGCTTCTTTCGCGATCTCTTCCTGTTACTGGTTGTTCAATACGACCCCGGTGGCATCTTGGCAAGGCCACTCGTGCCTACATGCTCATGAGACCTGCTGCAAGGTACCAGGAAAATGTGCCATCTTACTAACAAATCACGATAGGCTTCGATACAACTATGTCACTTCCGCCGCCCTTGATACTGGGCTGATCATAGCAACAATCGTTATTTTCTTTGGCCTCTACTTTACAGAAACAACGGCGCCGAAATGGTTCGGCAACGTAGGAGCATTGTCAACATTAGACATGAGCGGGACCGCTGTGCAGTCTGTTTTACCACCGGGGCAGACTTTTGGCCCTAGCACGTGGATATAGGTCGGGAAATTAGCGTTGGGAAATATTCTTAACGCTGCGAGATGAATTTGTCTTCGAAACTGTAACTGTTGACGGCAGTATTTGATATCGTGTCCGTCATAGGCCTCCGACTGTAGCCACTGGGGTTTGTTACATGATAACTTTCAAACTGGAATTCCCAGAGGAAGTTTTTCGCTTCCTGGAGTCTTGCCTCCGGATAGCGATTCCACGTGTCGTCCAGTTTGAGTGGGAGACGGATTGATTGCTGGTTTCCGTGATCCATCGCAACATCCCCTACCCCCAAAATTGTCTGACTTCAAGGATGTCGATTCTATCGATGAAATGCGGACACAAATCCTCCAACTTGCCCTCATTTCTCTCCTTCTCCTGCTTCCTGGGGGCCTTCTTATGTTCGAATGTAGTGGGCGTTGTGGTTTTAAGAAACTCTGAGTGTTCGGCATCAGTTTGCGCCTCTCCCCATAGTCCTCTGATTTCAAGGATGTCAATTCTATTGATGAAATGAGGGCTGAACCCTTCCAGTTCAGCCTCCTTTCTCTTCCTCTGCTGCTTGTTGAGGGCTTCTTTATGTTTGGTTGCAGCCTTTGATGCTGCTTCGAGAGACTCCAAGAGTTTGGCAGCGGTCCGCGCAGTGGTGAGCTCGGGGTTCAACTCGGACACTGCTTCCCAGGGACCTCCATTGAAGGCCTTGGATCCATCGGAATGCTGCATTTTCGAAGAAGCGCAGGGTTTATACATGGTGGGAATTGTGTTTAAACTGTGGATCTCCAAATTTGTAAAGGAGGCAAATCTCGGGTGACTGATCAAAAGTTATATGCCGCCTGTAGACAAGCGGATTGGTTGCAGTGCGGGTTTGAGTCTGCAGATTGCGAGTGTCGGAAGTTGCAAGAGCCCTGGAGAAGACAAGGCATAGAATCAATAGGAAGAGACGGCTAGTTTATTTTGCAACTTCATTGGAGCTAGGGCTCAAGAAGACACGAACCAGCACCAGCCAGGGCAATAGTGTTAACAGTAAAACGGAAATCTGACAAATTCGAACCCAAAGAAACGCAGAGTACCCGCCTAAGATGCTAGGACACATATAGCCTCATCACTATTTTGTTAGTTGGTATTGTGTTTTATTTTCATTGGTAGTTATTATATTTCTTATCTAGCGCTGGGCCTTTGAGCGAGTACCCTGGTATGGATGGACCGCCGCAGCTCCCTTTTTTTTTTCTCTCTTAAAAAAAGGGGGGGAATTGTGGCCAGATCAAAAACGAAACCAATAGCCACACAAAAAGGCTATGGATGCATCTATTTCACTATATTCATGTTTGGTGCCACGAAGAGGGCGCCCAGGCTATCCAAGGGGACCAAGTTTTCGGCACCTTATTGCGATGTTTTCCCAGGAAATGGGCTCATTGGGCCCCATTGGCAGCCGGTTGTTAGGTTCTCAGACAACCAAAGCCAGTTGCACTATAATGGAACTCATTTTGCCCAATGAACCTGAAGCGCTTGGGCTTTACTGGTGTTGCAATTCACATGCGCTGTTACATACGCCAATGCTCTTTTTTGCCGTGCACTCTCCCAAACTCCCCATGCCACATATCATTGTCATACCAACCTCGGGTCTCCCCTAGGCCCTGCATAAAATCCACATCAGGACCAGCTGTACAACGTATGAGTAGAAGAACAGAAACTGTGTGCGCTGGTTCCTCTTTGCCCTGGAGTCCGTCTGCATCCCAGCGCGGGGATCGCCGTTGTTCTCCGGCAGCAAGACGTACTTGAGCGACCGCATGAGGAAAAGCGAGTTGGCCAGGAAGGTGTAGATAAAGACGCTCCAGCCGACCCATCCGCCGGTGCCCTTACCACCGTTGAAGATCTCAGCCACGGCGATGGTCACGATGATTCCGACGAACTTGTAGCCCGAGTATGCGACGAGGTCTAGCAGCTGCGACGAGTTGGAGATGCTGAGGATATAGGACCCGACCTTGAGGCCGAGGATCTCGGCCATGACCACGATCAGGCCGGTCGCGGCCTTTGAGCCGAGCAGCTCGGGCTGGAACTGGCCCCGGAGACCGGCGAGGAGGGTGGAGAGGAGGATGTAGGTCACGATTGACATGACCGGGATGTACATGTCCGGGCTGTTGACGTCGTCGCGGGGTGGGAGGTACCATCCCTCCTGGCCGTCGGGGCCAACCGCCTGCTTGCGCGACCAAGGCTTGTGCCTCCAGGGGAAGAGGACGAGGAACAGCTTGTTTATTACATAGCTATTGGTGACGTTGAAGTAGTGCTTGAGGGCGGGATAGTTGAAGTAGCGGTTGACCTGTTAGACGGGCGTCAGCGAGAAGATCCCCAAGAAAACTGGCGCACCGCCTCCGCCATGCGCCCGGCGAGAGAGGTCACCAACATTTTGCTCGAGATATTCCTGCCCATGCTTAAAGGCAGTCTGGCCGAACTGGGCGGCAAACTGGGCGGTGGGGTCGTTCATGAAGTTGCCGTACTGGCCGAGACCGCTGCTGTTGGGCGTCGCCTGGTATGGATTGCCATAGTTCTGCGACTGGGGCTGGGAGCCCGTCGGTGGAGGCGGCGGTGGCGATCGCAGTTGGGGCACGGTCGAGACATGTTGTGGTACGGGGTGGTGCAGAGGCGGCGACTGGCCGTATGTTTGCGGTCGCTGCATCGTTGGCGGTTCTGGCGTGCGGTGCCAACGGTGTGACTGTTCGATCAGATGGAAATCCTGTTGGCCAGTACTTGGATGCAGCAATAAGAAACGAGTGGGAGGGTCAGTGCGCGTGTGGTTGGTGGTTGGCGGCACAAGTGTTGTCAAGAAGTGATCACGACGACAAAGACGCCAGCTATGCGATGGGGTTCAGAAGTTGGCCTGTGGTCGAGTAGCTGCTCAGCCAGGCAGCGCATGCTGTCATTTCGCGTTGCAGCAGGCTTACATAACCCGCGCCCAGGCTACCAGTTTACCACGCCCTTGTACCCAGGTACCCAAGTACCTGGTGGGTCGTCCGCCCTGGCCAGGGTACCCAGGACCTGGACCACGCGCCAAGACTCAATTGTGGTCGCTCGGGTCAACTAAGATATCGATAAGACTTGCGCCGCTGTTATCGCGCCGCAGTGACAGCGCCAGCATATCACTTTCACTTTCACTTTCGCCTCCCTCTCAGCTCGACCAGACCGGACTCATTCGGCAGCAAGCTCCCCATTTACTTCCCATTCCACTGCTGCTTTACTCGACCCCCGTCGCTGCGACCTCGCACCATGCTTGATACCTTCGAAATTGTCACCACCGCCGGTGTGGTGATATGGTCCCGGAAGTGGGCCCCAGTCAAGCCCTCGGTCATCAATAGCTTCATCACTGATGTTTTCGTCGAAGAGAAGGGCGCACCCAACTTTGTCAAGGCTGACAACTCCGCCGCCACGAATGCGCCGTACAGGACCGAGCAGCACACACTACGATGGACCATGGTCAAGGAGCTTGGTATCATCTTCGTCGCTGTCTACAGGTCCTTGCTTCATCTATCCTGGATAGACAAGTTTGTCGACAACATCAAGACAATCTTCGTCCAGCTATATGGCGACCAACTGACGAAGCCGAACACCACCCAGGTCGAGTGCTCCCAGTTCGACAAGTACTTCGATCAGCAGCTCCAAGAGCTGGAGCAACTCGGCGAGAAGCGTCCCGCCCAACCTCAGCTGGCCAAGGCCACCAGAGACAAGGATGCCGTGTCCGGAAAAGAGGGTGACGACCCTCCATCACCCGAGAATGCCCTTTCCGTCGAGTCCACACCTGTGACCTCTCGGCCTGCAACCCCTGCGAACAATGCCATGCTCGGTGGCGACACAAGCCCAGCGGCTAAGCTTTCGAGACGAGCCCGCAAGGCGGTCAACCGCACCAACTCTGCCCCTGCGTCTGGAGACGAGAGGGCGTCGCGCAAGGCAAAAGGAGCAGCAAAGCAGGCCAAGAAGGGTCGCAAGTGGGATGACGACGGACTGCCACTCGAGGACGACCCTGACGTGAAGCTCGATTACTCTGGTGACACCGGTGGCGCCGCTGCCGGGCGGTCCTCGGCGCTGGAGGGAGTTGACTCCTCGACATGGGGCTCGACCACGAAAGGGAAGTTTGTGCTGAAGGACCTCGGCGATGAGGTTCACTCGATACTAGCCGAAGCAGAAGCCAAGAAGGCAGCGTCCAGCACTGAGACTGCGAATGGCGGTCTGGTGGGAACTGGTCTGAGCGCCATTAGCGGCCTGTTCCGCAATGTCATTGGAGGCAAGAAGCTGACCAAGGAGGACCTGGACAAGGCGATGAAGGGAATGGAGGAGCATTTGCTGCGAAAGAATGTGGCCAGGGAGGCTGCAGTACGGCTGTGCGAAGGAGTCGAGAAGGAGCTGATCGGGGTCACGACTGGCAGCTTCGAGAGCATCAACGCACGCATACAGACCGCGATGGAGGCATCGCTTACCAAGATGCTGACCCCGACGTCGTCCATGGATCTCCTACGCGAGATCGACTCTGTCACATCGCCCTCTGCAGCGTCGATGCGCAAAGCGAGGCCTTACGTCATGTCCATCGTCGGCGTCAACGGCGTGGGCAAGTCTACGAACCTGTCCAAGATCTGCTTCTTCCTCCTGCAGAACAAGTACAAGGTTCTGATCGCCGCAGGCGACACCTTCCGGTCTGGAGCTGTGGAGCAGCTGGGCGTGCATGTGCGCAACCTGAAGGAGCTGACTGCGCGTGAGGGTGGTGAGGTCGAGCTGTACCAAAAAGGCTACGGCAAGGACGCGGCTACTGTCGCGAGGGATGCCGTGCAGTTTGCCAACCAGCAGGGCTATGATGTTGTGCTGATCGATACAGCTGGGCGACGGCACAACGACCAGCGGCTGATGTCGTCGCTGGAGAAGTTCGCCAAGTTTGCGCAACCCGACAAGATCCTCATGGTGGGCGAGGCTCTGGTCGGAACGGACTCTGTCGCCCAGGCTCGCAATTTCAACGCGGCATTTGGGTCGGTTCGCACTCTTGATGGATTCATCATCTCCAAGTGTGACACTGTGGGAGACATGGTTGGCACACTGGTGAGCTTGGTACATGCCACCAACGTGCCTATCCTGTTTGTCGGCGTTGGACAGCACTATTCGGATCTCAGGAACTTCTCTGTGAAATGGGCGGTAGAGAAGCTCCTGAGTGGAAACTAGACTGATCTCAATCTGGTGGCCCATTGTTGGTGGCATTTAGCACTTCGCCTTAATCAGTCCATACCCGTTCCGTGTTTACCTTGCCTGGGAGGCACAGGCCTGATTGTTTGTTTCCCAATCATCAACCGGGGTCTCCACCACACCATGATCGCGATGACACAACTGCACCTGCATAATAGAATCCTTCACTGAATTGAAAACTTCAGCCCATCCAAATATCCCTTTTCTGTGTGCACAAGCTGTACATCCAGTCGCGAGCATCCACATCACCGGGAGGCCACATCGCGAGCCCATGTGTTTTTTATTTGCAAGCCTCTCTTTTCTCGCGCAACTGCTCTTATTGTCAATTTCTTCTCCCCGCTGCTGCCAGAAAGCAGCCCCAGCCCACTCGCACCGTATTTAATACCTGCTACCTTCCCCACCAGGTTATTGCTCCTCGCCTTACTCTCGCCTCACCTTCCCCTCGCCACCATGTCGCACAAGAAACGGAAGGCCATCTCGATGACCTATCCCTCCGCGCCTGGCTCCGACGTCTACCACAGCGACAGCTTCTGGTCGCTCCCCAGCCTGGCCTCCACGCCCGCCTGCTCCGTCCAGTCCGTCCAGACCCAGCGCAGCAGGGACGGTCGGGGCCGGCTCAGGGTCCTGCTGGACTGCCCGGCGCATTCGGAGCACACACGCGTTCTTGGAGAAGCAGACATGTGGCGGGCCGAGAAGCTCCGCGTCAAGCTCGCCGCGGTGGCGGAGGCGTGCCGCGAGTGGGAGGGCGCGCTGGCGAGGGGCGCGCTGGTGGGTTGCCGCGCTGGGAACACTCCTCTGCTGCCCCCCAGCACCGACGCGAATCTGCTGCAGGAGGGCCAGGCGAGCCACCCCGATGATCTCTTCACAGCCGCCTTCTACGAAAACGAGATGAAGAGCGTCAAGGTCAGCAGGTACCACCAGAGAAAGTACTT
This sequence comes from Stenocarpella maydis, assembly GCA_002270565.1. Lineage (NCBI taxonomy): Eukaryota > Fungi > Ascomycota > Sordariomycetes > Diaporthales > Diaporthaceae > Stenocarpella > Stenocarpella maydis. The sequence continues at coordinate 889,453 of NQMI01000004.1, forward strand.
CCCGTGAGAACCAGAGGGCCACTCCGGGGGGAGCCGGGGGTTTTTGGTTATTGACCCTCGATTTGAGGTTGCATGTTGGAAAGATGTTGCGGGGGCTGCTTATTGGACTTGGTTTGGTTGCGGTCTTCAGTACCAGGTACAAACGGGAACTGTTTGGATGGCGAACGCTGCTTTGATTTCGCTTGGTTGTCGGTGGCTACGACGTGAAGCACTGCCTAACCTGCTAGAGGCACACACACAAGACAGGGCCAGACAAAGAACCTCTCCGTCAATAACTCATGCCCCAATACAAAATGAAGGTGATATCAAGCCTTCCGAGAACAGTAGGTATGAGTCAGCGTCCAATCTCTCCTCGCGTACCTTGCGTGAGAACCTGGACATGGCCAACTCCACATGCCTCAGACCTCTCGTGGGTTGGTAAGGTAGCCAGAACCAATCCCGGTCGGAGAGGCCTATGGCCCTCCAGAGCTGACAAAGACCACTCGTCGCGACGAAGAAGCCGTTCGTGTTGTCCACGGCCAAGGGGCGCCGCTCATGGTTGGTTCTTTGCACAACTTCACCACAAATCGGAACGGACCGTCAACAATCGAAGGCTGAGGGCTGAGGGCCTCAAGACTGTGAGCAGGTCAGGGGTAGAGTGCAACTAGCCTCGGGCACTCCCCGTCGCCGTCCTTTCCATCGAACCGGGGCACCAGACATCGACAGACCGGCCTAGTTCTGGTTAGCACAGGCTCCCAGGTCGCCGTCCTCCCCAGCCGGCGCAGGCGCCGCTGCGCTGCCCATCCGTTGCCCGAGCGGCGGCAGGGCCAGCGGCGCAGGCATCAGCGAGCGCCAGTCGTCCTCCCACGGCATACCTTGCAAGTCCGCGGGGGATGTGGCCTGCGGCCCCTGCGGGTCCCTCGGCGCCTCGTGCGGGCCCCCTCCTCCGAAGGCGTGGGTGCTCTCGCTGTACCGGTACCCATACGGGGGCATCGGTGCCGAGAGGCGCCGGCGGCGCCACGCCCTCTCTCCCAGCCCGTGGTTCTGCGCCACGCCCTCGGGGTGCTGCACAAGTATCGTCGGGGTATCGGGGATGTCGTCCCAGCCCTCGTTGCGGACCCCGTTCTTGTCCGTCGTCGCCAGCCTCGGTGGCAGCGCGGCCCCGGCGGCCCGGGGCGTCCCCGGGTTACCACCCGTCGTCCTCCAGTCCGCGCCCGTCGAGGCGGCGGCGCTGACCTCCCTCGGCTGTGACACCATCTTTGGGGGGCGCCAGTCGGCGCCACCGGGGGGCGCGTGGCCTCCCACAACGGGATCCATGTTCCCCGGGTCGGGTCGGTCGGTCCAGCCTGTGCTGGCCGCGCTGGTCGCGAGCGGCGTTTCGCTCTCGTCCACGTCCCTCACGTCCGGGCCGTGTTCGCCGCCCTGGTCTGCCTGTCGTTGTTTCCTCCTCTTGTGCATCCTGGCGCCGTAGAAGACGAGGAACGCGAGCAGTGCGAACCCCGAGATGCTCCCCAGCGCGATCCCTGCCGTCACTCCCGGGTCTCCTTTACTGCCTTTCTCGTCGGTGTAGGGCCCGTCGTCTTGATCATTCTCGGCTTCGGGCGGCGTCGAAAGCTTGTAGATCAACATGTGGCCGTTGCCTCCGCAGGCTATCTTGGCGTCGCCATCGCATGGGACGGTGCAGTTAGCGGGCTGGACCTTTTTGGCTGTCGAGTTGAGGGACCCTCCACAGTAACATGTCCTGACAGAGTGGTTCGGTGGGTTAGGCCTGCTGTCTAGTCCACCATGTGACCGCCGTGAGGCAGATAATACTCACTTTCCACCCGATAGTCCCACAAATAAAGAAATGCCCTCTTTGTCTCCTGGCTTAGTGTCGCTTGACGGCGGTGATTTGCACAAGTTGTTGAGACACATCGACAGTGACATTCCGTCCTCCCCAGTAGCATTTCGGACCGTGGCATTTGCGTCCAGTATTGTCCCGACGTCACTCGACCCATCCTGTCCGTAGCATCCCTGTAGAACGTACTCGCTTCCCTTCTGCATCTCGGCACTCTGGAGGGCGGTTGGGGTGTTTGCCTGTATCGTGATCGTCCGTGTCAAGGACAGAGTCGTCGTGGTTGTCCCATGGCTCGTTGTCAGGCCTTCCCCGTGGGCCTGACATTGCCCAATGCGGAGCAGGGCAAGAGCGATGGCCACGCATGATGGCAGGAGCCGCCGCTCTGCCGTGCCTTCAGTTTTCGATGCCATCTCCAGGAGTAGCATCAGGATCACATATCCTGAACCCAATGATAGGCCTACCTCGGCATCCTGATGCTCTTCTGTGGGCCCAGCATCAGAAGGCTGTCAGTGTAGACAAAGCAGCCTCTCCACTTGAGCAACGATACAACAAAGAGACGGGCCGGAAACGGCCATACTCATGGTTGCAGTTCAGTCTCTGGTAAAAACGCCATGGCGTTGAAGAAGAAGAGGTCGACTCCAGGGGTGACGCCAAGTTGTCCATGCAGCATCTCAGCCTTGCCTTTTCAGTCCCGTTCAGACTCATGGTGGGCTTGGGTGACTGTGGACACGACACAGGACACCCTGGGGAATACTTATACAACAAAGCAGAAAAAAGACCAACTTGGAACGAAACCAGAAATGAAGTAGATACATGCGAATATATGAGCCGTGGCGAGTCACGCAAATGCATATGTATGCATCATCCGGCCAAGCGATAACGACATCAAAGAGATGCCCGCTAGCACGGAGATAACGAGCGGGCAGTGGGAGCCTCACGGGTGGGAGCGATCAAAATGCCTGGCCACGGAGACATCTCACTTGAGCAGCCATTGCCAGGCGTGAGCAGCGGCAGAGGAGCTGAGAAGGTGAAGGTTGCTGTGCTGAGGACGGGCCGCTGGATGTGTTGCCTTGAGGATGCCGCCCGCCTCTTTATCTCTGGCATCACTGACCAAGTTCCACTCCGACGCCTCATCTGCAGGTCTGACACTTGACGATGATCTGCAAGGTGCAAGGATCTTCGTGACCGGTGAGACAAGGACACAAAGGAACAGAGATAAGAGCTTCTGAAGAGGAGGAGGAGGGAAGGCTTATTTGACATATGCGATGTCAGCTAGACCAGCCTAGATATCTATCTGTTGATGTGTATCAGAATGGCCTGCAAGGCAGCTATTGATTGACAAAACGACAGCCAGGGCCCGGACCGGCCCACCAGACACCTGCAGCACAATCTCTAGGCAAGGTAAAGTCTCGCAGATATAATCAGCAATTCAGATGGGACAAGGACATGTGAGCGTGTAGAGGCGTGATTGCTCACGGAGAAGGCGTCTGCTCGGGCTCACCAGACATTGGACACCTCGAATCAGAAGGTCCCGATAACTGAAAATAGTCGATTGAGAAGGTCATATCCCGCAAGAGATACAACTTAATCTGGCCCCTGTGCATTTCCAACTTTGGCAAGACTTCTGAGACAGGCACCGCCACTGAGCAGTATTAGGCACAACCGGCGGAGAGGCTGAACAATGAGCCTCTCCATCTCTATTCGGAAGGTCACAGAACCCAGAAACCACCTTACTTATCAACCTCATATCTGGGCCAGGGCGAGACAATTGCTGTTGTATCTTGCGCACCAGGGCCAGTTGCACAACATGGCAGATTCCCCCCTCTCTACGGACAGAAATGACCTGCCGGATCGACGCTGGGCTGTGTTGTTCACCAGTGGAGCTATACGTTGAGAGGAAGGCTCTGTTCGCCAGAGATAAGGAAACCTTGGCCCCCCCGGGGGTTCATGGGGCGGACGGGTTCGGGGAACACAGGTCATTTCTCGAATCTAGCGTGCATATAAGCTGGCCACTCTGCCTCCCTCGCAACTTTGTCCGGAGGCTGGCTGGGCTCCTGTACCGTTGCCCAGGCATAAACCTGTTTAGGTCCAACATCGCAAATACGGAACTTGAGCCACGGACCTGGCGAACCTTGTCAAGAACAACGGATGCGAACCCCCCGACCAACTCGATTTGCAAGACCTATGCCAGGAACCCGATGTGTAGCTGAAGCCCAGCGAGAGCCGCGGAACTCTGCCCCGAGCAGCTGCAGGATCACTTGGTCCCTTGTCTTGTGCGACCAAACCCCGCTGTACCCCAGGCGCTCGACTTGAGCGGGATTTAGCATGAACGCATTGTGAAGTTCTCGGGCATAGGGTCGCCATCCGGGGGGGGGAGAGAAAGGGGGGGCGTGAAGAATATCTCCGTGGTCGAACGAACATCTTTACGGCGAAAGGCCAAAAGTCTGCCCATCTTGCAGGCCGCTGAAACGATGGCTTGTCCGGCGACTCCAGTCGTCATGCCTCCATTCCGCCAGCAAGAGGCATCGCCGAGTACTCGGCCTCCTGAGAATCGCGGAGGTCGGGCGATCGCCCCGACAATTCGCCGGACGAGGGGTTCCTGCAAGACAGCTGCGGACCCCCACGCCTGGGTCCAGCTTCGATTGGTCCATCCAAATTTGGGACGTCGTGACCATTTCCGTGTGCCAACCAATCAGCCAATTCGTGTTCGGTGGTAAAACGGTGCCTCCGGGCTACTAATTACTCACGAGGCCTGGGGAAACTACCGCAGGGCACTGAGTATCCAGTGTTGGTCCTGAGAAGTGGCTGCACTCATACCAGTCACCATGAGGCTGACAGCAGTGCAGGCAGCGTCGGTTTTGGTAAGTTTGTCTGCTTCCCCCAGGACATTGTGAGGGGCCGGATCGAGCGCGCGCCAGGAAAGAAGGGACCGGGCGAGTCAGCACGGCTCCCGGCATGCCGATTGAAGGAGTCCGGCTGAGGAAGGTGGTCCGAATATTCCAGCGTCGGAAAACCGAGGCGCTTCGGGCGGGTTAATGTCGACCGCGTAGGTCAGGAAGAGCAAGCAATCTGCCACCCAGCCTGCCGCCGTCTCTCACCGCCTGCTCTTCCAGGAGGAGATGAACGGTGAGCCTTGGAAGGGGACTCCTTGACAGATCCTGGCGGCGCGCTCGGCAGTCACATGTAAATTGGTCCGACGAGTGCCATGCCCAAGTGTCAATTGGACACAGCACGGCAGAGTAAATTCAATAGCGTCGCATGAACCGGCGCTCAAGCTCGGACGAACACGCTCCTACCGACCGTACGTAGTTCGTGGGCGTGCAGAAGGCAAGGGGTTGTGACGGCAGCCCTCCTTGGCGACTGGCTATACAACGTACCAGGCTGTCCCTTCATCCACTTGAATGCGGGTGCTCTTGTCGAGCCTGTACGATATGGAGTTACTACTGCTTATTGACAACATCCAGAGGTGGTCCTGGCCCTGACCAACTAACTGACTGGTGGAGCCTCCCGGCTCGTGTTGTCCAGGGTCCGTTTCGGGACCACTTGTTTGCAGCTAGTGGCGGTAGCGACGCTGCAGCCAAAGGGGCACTGACGAATGCCCACCCGAACAAGTAAATTGCGCCGTGTGCAGCTCAGCTTCGTGTCGCATGCAACCAGCACAGCTTGGTCTGGGCAGTCAGGCGGAAGTGGCCTTGATTTTCACCAGCAAAGTGTGCCATGGCAGCCTCGGGTAGAGATGGATCTCCAGACTGGGGTTTCCGTACCTGGCACCAGCCTCAAATCTCTGGTGTACAAGTTGTGGGGGCAATCTCTTCCACAAAATGCGCCCGACCCGAGAGGCTGGCATGGCACCGGTCGAGCACGCGCCTTGCCTGGGGCGCTTGGCCGACCAAAGAAAACGGAGGCGAGATGCAAGCCTGGCGGGTCGCATCTCGAACGCTGCGGTGCAAGGGTGATCCGTGCCGCACCCTGTCGCATCAGGCCGCTTTCAGCAACACCTTCTCCTGCAGCACTTTTGTTTAAGCCTCGCGGCCGTCAAATAGGTATTCAGCTGGAACTGAGACCATGTCTCGCCGCAAGGAACGGCCAGGCCGTGAATGGAGTCCAGTCTTCCATCAAACGCGATTGCGGCAGGGCTGTACCGAGTACCGATGGCAGCCTGTCTTTGGGAATCCGATGAAAATGGCCCGACGGGCGCCGGTTCTTGGTGAGAGAGGGTGCGCACGAGAACTTGCTCGTGCCTGGGACAGGCGGCTTCACATGCTTGCTTGCCAGGTATGGGCGTGTTCCGGTACTATGGTACAGAAGAATGATGCAGTAGTCGCACGACCCCGTTGCTGTCACCATACCACGCTATGCTGCCATGTCAGGTCCTACCCAGGTTCTCCATCCTGATGGGACGGTTCACGGATTGGCTTTTGCGGCTGTTTTGCCTTGCCGGCCCTGCCGGCACAGGTAGAACGACCCGGCCTCGCAGGGACAAAGCAAAGGAGCTACAGCCATTGCCCAATCAAGTCCTGTCTAGGCATTCGTTCGCTGGGGCCGAGGCTGGGAAATGCCGGCAAGAGAATAGCCCGTCGCGTGCAGGAACAGATCGGGACGACTCGGAGACACATGCGACGGCAAAATCCCAAGACCAGCGGCGCTGAATGCTGGGACGCGTGTAGAATGCCAAGACAGTCGTCAGCAGTCTCGTTCTTGGTACGGGCAGCCGGGCAGCCAGACCCAGGAGAAAGGGATGGGGATGTTATTCCGAATACTGTTACAGTCGGGTTTTATGATCTCTCGTCCACAGCCTGCTGCTGCCGTGGGGGTTTGTTACGTGTGCCCATTGTAGAGAACCCTGGCTGGCCTATAGCATGCGTGGGCTGGGCTCACACCCACACTCCGGGTGCAAGCAGGGCAATTTAGACCCCTGCCAGCCGAGCCGAGGTGGGTGCCGCGAGCATCGGGAACATTGGAACCGTCCGCACTTGGCTGCTTGGTTGCGGCGACAGGGCCTGGAATTGTGGATGGCTGGGCTGGCTGGACCACGAGATGGTCAAGCCATACAGGGCTTCAAGGTCAGGCTGTGAAGCCGTTGACGCAGCGGGCAGCAGCCGGATGGAGCTAGAGCGTGGCATTTCGAGGTTGAGGTGCATCATAACATGTTGCTGATGCCATCCGAGGCAGACCCCGTGGCTCCTGATCTGGCGGCCAGCGACGCCCATGACGCCGTCACCTGGATCTGCTGCGCTCACCGAGGAAAGAGGTGAGGGCGTGTCAGCGCGTGCGCGTGGCCTTGTGGTGTGACACGAGGGCAGGCAGGAGTACATGCATATTGTACGTGAACGTGAGAGCTCGTTACATACCTCGTACGTGAGTTTAGTATGTAAGCAATTGTCAGCGCACCCACGCGGGATGGCGGGCACAGTGAGGCTGGTCTCGACCCGTCCAAGGCGGGCGTTCGTTGTGACAGGTCCAGTGAAGGTGGTGGCGTACTCTAGTGTAGTATAATACCATACCGTAAGTGCGTCTCATTTGCCAAGACAGCGAGCGAGCCCAGTGGAACGGGATGCGGATGTGGGTACGGTTGGGTGGGTGGGTGTTGGGTACACTTGTACACTACCTACATAGTAGGTACCGGGGTACCTGGGCATGGGTGCGGGGCGGGCAGGTGGGGAGCTGTGTGGGGATTCCCAGCCAGGCGACAGGTGAGCATGGCTTGTGCCTGTCTTGAATCCCACGGACCGTGATGCATTCCCACCACTGCTGCCATGCTGGACCACGGTTCGCGAACGCACGGCCATGCCCAGCTCATCTCATCGCCAGCCATCTCCTCAGCCGCAAGCACGGAGTAATCTGTACCATAGTATAGCCAAAAGACGAGGCACAGGCGAATGGTACGGCCCACTCGACAGTGGGTTCCTCTCGCCATCATTTGTCCTGCTGCAGGAAAGCCAACAGTGTCCACCAATCAAATCCCATCCAGTCCTCCCCTCGAGACTGACGACATCCACGCGACACTGCGAGCGAGAGTCCCTGGAATCGCGGTTTGCCCACACAAGAACTGCGTGGGCCATGTGTACAAAGTACATACGGAGCAGGTCGTGCTTAAAAGTCCCTGTCCCCAGCTCAGCCACAGCACTGAATACAGCCGAGGGCGCCCCGCCGACCTGGCCCGGCCCTGCCATCCCGCCCGGCCACGAGGCTGCCCTATCATACCAAATGAACCTCTTGTGGCTGCTTTGGAAAAACGGATATCCTGCGCCTCGTCATCATGGGGTGCATACCGACAGCCGCCGCATCTAAGCGCCCTCTGTACCAAGTACGTACCTACCTGCGCCGCCTGGCATCGCCCGGCTACCCTACCCACTCCGAACCGTTGCGTCACCTCACTGTCAGTCACCAGTCAGCAATTGTGGACTGCACGTAGTATCCCTCTCGGTTTGATGCTAAGCACGACGACGAAGACGGGTATCCTAGGGGGCGCCAGCCCAGCGCTAGCACACGCCATGTTCCGAACGGACTACCGCGGAAGCAACCTCGACATCCGCTCTCCTGCCTATGACAGACATGTCCCAGGCTACACTACCATAGTCTGAGTACACCACCATCTGGACCATGTGAACGCCACATCGGCAGCCCACATTTTGCTCCTTGCCGCGCCTGGCCAGGCTGGCTTGACGTTAGCCACGGCAATATCCCAAGGGAGCCAAGGAGCTTGAGGTGAAGTGACAGTCGAGCGCCTTCAGTCCGGCACGCTCTTCACGGCCGACCTGAGAGTGTGTGTTATTTATTATACGCACGTGTTGAGTCGACGGCACCATCCGCTGTTCCCACATTCCGCCGCATCACCGGCCAACTTCCGTGGATCTGCCTAGAGGGTCCTCTCTCTCATGTCTCGTTGCAAAACCTCGTCTGCCCCTCATCCGGGGTCCTCGGCAGCGCTACGGTTCATCAGAGTGGAGGCCGTCCGGAGCCCAGTAACCTCGAAACCCGCAATCTCGTAGGTTTGCAAAGGCAGAAAGAAAATGACTTCTTCCCAGACCTTTTTTTTTTTTCTTGATTGCGGTATCCAAATTGGGCGGGGACCATCATTTACTCCACAATCGTGTTTGGTACCAAATCACAACCGCCAACGACATGCACGTCCCGTCGGCTCAGATCCCCCCCTGCAGTACATATAAGTTCCAAGTCGCCTCCGCGGATGAGCGGACGCGGGCACGATGGATGACCATGCCCATGATGTAGACGGTATGGAGTGCGCTGAACAGGCCGAGTCTAGAGGGGCCGATCCACGCGCTGCGACGCCGATGCGTGAGCAGCCACAGCAGAGCTACCACAGTACAACGTCGCTGTCGCAGCTCCTGGCGCGGAGCAAGCCATCCTTGCCGATCACGGCGCATCCACTCGCGTGCCCTTGCCGGTACCGACTGCATTCGACATCCTTCATCCGTTCTTGCAGGAAGAAACCCCACGCCGCCAACCCTGTCCGCATCGCTAGCTCCAAAGCCTCACACCATCCACCATTGTCTGGCTCTTCTGCACGTCCTCGACACCGAGGGACTGACTCTTCCGCGCACGAGGAGCAAGCGATGCCCGCTGTCTGGCTGTATGGCCTCACGCAGCATCCTGACATGGGCTGCTGCTGCGTGTCAGGGTATGCAACCTCGACTCTGGACCCCGCAGGTTATTTCATGTATACATGTCACACGTTCAACTCGGCATGCCCACCATCGGGTGCTCAGCTGCCCCCCACGAGGGCGGTGTCGCAGACTAAACGGGACGTTCTCATCCTAGCCTCCTGGCCGCACGCAAGCATGCCCGCGAACTCCGCCCGTGGCTTCCTAGGAGGGGGGACGTGCCTGGATCTTCCAGCGGCTGTCGTGTGTAACGATCTCACCTGAAGGTAGCCTGTCCCAGTCTCCACATGGGGGGAGGAGGTGGTTGACGATTGCGAGGCCGACGCTACGGTTTTCAGACAGGGTACAAGCCTTGTTTCTACACACTAGCAGCAGCGGGCCACCGAACATTGTAGGAAGATTTCGGAAAGGGGTCGGATGGCCCTCATTAAAAAATAAAAAAAAGACTAAAGAGTCAATGCCAGTCCTCTCCCACGTCCCGGGAAAACTAATAACACCCTAGCCTGCCAGGGACCGGCCGAGATGCGTCACCTCTCCACTGGGCTGGTGATGCGAAGTGTGATGGAAGGTCAGCGTGTCATCGCCAGGGTTGGCGGTACCCTCGCAACGTCCTTGCTCCAGTCGATCTTGTCATGTTGTTCTGGTACGTGTCCTCACCAGGCCTCACAGTACATGTCGATGCGATCGCTCTATGGGGCACGCACTGAGATGCATTCACAAGAAGAGAAGAGGAAGAGCTCGGTGGATCGCAACAATACCGACGTGTGATGGCCAGGACATCGTCTCTATGGTAGTGTGTAGGACCCTTAAAAACGGCCTGAACAGGGGGCCTTGTGGTGGATGATCAACTGCGCCGTTGTGCGTCAGGCTGCAGGCGATTGACCAGCCAGCCAGCCAGCCCGCCTGCCCGCCTGCCCGCCTGCTCGCCACCCAGCCAGGCATCCGATGCCATACGTCCTACTTCAGGCAAAATGTCTCGTTCTCGTTCTTGTGCATCCCAGGTGGCCCCGCCCACCCTCGCGTGCGCAGGGGTCCACCGGGCGTAGGAGGATCCACCCCTGGTCCGGCGCTCTTGTGGTGTAGGTTAAGCCGAGAGAAAGCCCTGCGACTGCTGCGAGATGCTGGTGCTGCTGGGATCAGAGTTGCCGAGCGAGATGCTAGAGGCCAGCAGGTGGGGAAGGCTTCATCAGACGCTCCGATGGGCACCCACAACCAACACGACGACCGCAGCCCGCTTCCGCAACTCGGGTTTACGCCGTGCCCTGCTGCCGCGCATGCATATTTATCTACAGATGTGCGTCCTGAGAGGCGTAATAGCAACAGTAGTGGAATTTGTGTTGGATTCTCGTGTGTGTGTGTGTGTGTGTGTGTGTGTGTGTGTGCGGTGTGCGAGCACACGGCGGAGGACTGAGGGACAAGGACGGGAGCACATATATTTGTACAAGGGAGGGCTTGCCTGCCCGCCTCGTGTCGTGTCGTGTCGCCTGTCATGGTCTGCTCTTGCAGTCAGTGGCGTGTCGCTCTTAATACACACTCCGTTGTATTTTCCCACTCGGCCCCTCTGCCTGCCCCAATCCAAATCCAGACTGAGCCTGACTCTTGAACCGCATCTTGGTCCCGACAACTCTATTATTACCGCCCTTGGTTGGCCAGGGCCTGCAATTCCACTTTTAGCGGACCAGGTTGCTGGCTTGGGCGTGGGTGACCGCTGCTCGGCTTGTGCGCAACTAGAAGAGCCACACCACCGCCCGCCAGACGGCGGACCAGATCACACTACACTAGATCCAGGACACACAGACCAGACACGCAGAACAAGACAGACAACAAACACACTACCGTCGGTGCCTTGGGTGCTGCTGCAGACTCGCTGTCAGGACCACCAGGCACCACAACCGGCCCAGCCCGGCCCAGCCCAGCCCGGCCCAGCCTGTGCCTGTACTTGTAGGGCGGGTGTGTTAGTGTGTCGTGACTAGAGTGTTGGGAGAGTGAGAGGGTGAGAGTGCGAAAGTGTGAGCAAGGAGGGAGTGTGAGAGCGAGGGTGGGTGGTTGCAGGTGCGGCCAGCCGAACGTGGGGTAGTGTAGAGCACTCCCAGGATCCTCTTGTTTGTGGTCGCTGCTTGGACGGTACAAGTCCCAAGAAATCCCCCCCCCCCGTTCTGGCCGCAGTTTTCCCGCTTCCCTCTCTTCACCACCCCGTTCCTCCGCCCCCCCCCCGCGAATCACCAGCTCAAAGCCGACTCGACTCGTCCGTACGACATGGCCGCCATATCGACGTCGAGTCCTCTGATCTCAATGAGCCCTACCTCAACAGAGCACGACTTCCGATTCCCACGAAGGCCCGCCGACAGCGGCCCCGGCCACAGCAAGCCGGAGCAGTCAGAGGGCTCCACTCCCGCCAGGACTAACAAGAGCATGCGGACCGCCTCTCCTGTCACCAACGGGAACCCCAGAAGCACCCACAGGAACAACGCCAACAACAACACCACCAAGCCAAGGACCACCGCGGAGATGCGCGGCAGCCTGAAGGAAGTCCGCTTTGATCTCTCAAAAACATTGGACAATGCACGAGGCGCCTTGTCCAAGACAGACGCCTTCGCCGATTTTCAGGATGGCATCGCAGGCATGAGCACCAGCCCAGATGACTTGAGCAGGGACGACCCGCTGGCCACCCAGGTCTGGCGCTTCTTCAGCAAGACCAAGCAGAGCTTGCCCAACCAGGAGCGCATGGAGAACCTCACATGGCGCATGATGCACGCAAGTCTGCGCAAGCAGCGGCTCGCCAACGAGTCTTCTAGGTACGCCTGTCTTGCCCCGTACCTGCGCGGTGTGGTCTCCCCCATGCTGTGCCATGCCATTGCATGCCATGCGAAGGAGCGATGCAAGGTGCTGACTCTTGACCTTCCCTCAAAGATCCGGTGGTAATGCTCCCAGCGGCATCGCCCAGCTGCGAAAATCATCCGAGCAGAACATTTCAACCTCGGACCCCATGAGCCTCGACGACTTTCTTGTCGCTGACAACATTGCGACCCCCGCCGGCACCGCTCATACTCCTTCGCCCGAGCTCTCAAAGCGAGTCGAAGACAAGCCGGCGCGCTGGCACATCTCCGCCATCCCCATCAAGCACCGCCAGGCCTCTCTCCCGCACTTCGTACCTCAGTCTGTACCCGTCCCTGCTCATGCGCCGAATGTTCAGCATGAATTTGGGTACATCACAAGGCACCACAGGAAAACAAGTATTGACGAGAGACGCGTAAGCAATTTCATACTGTCGATGACGAGAACTTGGGCATTGCCTATTCTCTCCCCCTCCCCCCCCCCCACAAACTCAATATCCTGCGCCATCATCCGATCGCAACTGACAGTTTCCAGACTCGGAAGCGGCCGGCCGACTTCTCGCCTCACGTATCCGGAATTGGTGGACTCGAAGGGGACGCTGACTTCCATGAATATGCGCTCGACCATCCCCCCACCTCGGGCATGGGCCATGGGACAAATCACCCCAGCGGCGTGCCATTTCCCCTGGACACCTTTCAGATGGCGGAGAACGATCCCATCATAACCTCCGCCGGGCCTTTCCAACCAAACTTTAACTTTTCCCCAGGTACCTCACCGATGGCGCACCATGGGCCGTTCGGCAACATGTATAACAACCAGTCCATGCCCTCCTCGGCCGTGCAGAACTCCGAGTTTTATTCACCACCAGGGTCAGCCTACCAATCCGCCGTTTCTACCCCTCATCCCATCTCCGAGGAAACCTTCTACTTCGGCTCCATGGATGTTCGTCATCAGCGGCCACACCCATTCCGGCCAGCCCCAGCCAACATGCCCAACTCGATGCCAAATCAGTTCATGTATAATCCGTCCAATGGCAACCCCATGTTCCCCACCACCTCTAGTGCGGACCCTGCATCCGCCTTCGCCACCAGCAATTCATTTGGTCATATTGACCCAAGCCAAGTCTTTCCAGACCAGTCTGTCCGGTCTCCCGGCGTGAGCATGATGCAAGAGAGCAATGGCATGTTCAGCTTCGGACCAGACTCGGATGAGGGAGAGGATGACGTCGGCGCTTTCGCTGACCGCAACATGACTATGCCTCACGACTTCTCGTCGACCGAGTTCGACGCCGAGGGCATGCCATCACACGGCAATGCTATGCAGTGGGATGCGTCCTTGCCTGGGAACTTCAGCACCCAGGCTGCACGGTACCCTGGTGGGCCGCCCGCTGCCAAGCGGGTCACCATTGGTGGGACGACAACAGATTATGTCGAGTCGAATGACTGGGAAGGCGGCAATCTCGGCCGAAGTCAATCTCAGTCGTTCCGACATGGTGGAGACCGCAGACAGAAAGTGCCGCGAACTTCGTCGACCCCAGCGGTAAACCGAGCCTTCGATCGCGTCTCGCGATCCAACCCCGACTCTCCGCCGGCAGACGGCGCTGGGCACACTTCTGGATACTCCTCCGTGAACCCCAGCAGGCCGTCGTCGCCTCCTGGGTCCAAGAACGGCTCCTCGACGAACCTCCAGGCTGCCAACAACTTGTCAGCCGACGGAACCGCCCCCACTACATGCACAAACTGCTTTACGCAGACCACACCTCTATGGCGTCGCAACCCTGAGGGCCAGCCACTTTGCAACGCCTGCGGTCTGTTCTTGAAGCTCCACGGTGTCGTCAGGCCGCTTAGCCTGAAGACGGACGTCATCAAGAAGCGGAACCGTGGGTCTGGTAACAGCTTGCCAGTGGGCGGAACAAGTACACGGTCGGGCAAGAAGAATACCAGTGTTAATGCTTCTCACAACAATTCCGGGACCAACACTCGCAAGAATTCCTCGCTCGCCATCTCTTCTTCGGCTACCAATGCCGTTAGCCAGGCTTCCACGCCTCCGGCGACCAACCGCGCCAGCAGCGTCAATGCCAGCGATTCGCCCGTCAGTGGTGGGCCGTCGGGTAGCAACACTGCTAGAAGCAGCCCAACAAGCTTCCACGGAAACGTCAGCGCAGCGAATGGTGCAGCAGGTGGGAAGGGCGTCGTGCCCATTGCAGCAGCCCCGCCGAAGTCCACCCCGGGGCCTGGCGCTTCCGCGCTTCCGCGGACAGCCGCAGGATCTGCCAAGCGACAGCGGAGGCACAGCAAGAGTGCTGCTGACAATGCCGGAATGGACATTGACAGCCCCGAAAACTCGACCGGCTCGAACGAAACGGCCCGTTCGATCGGTTCGAGCAGCGGATTCGGTACCATGTCGAACTCGGCCGGCCTGGGCCTTGCCAGTGGCTTTGGAATGACGCAGAGGCCCATGGTTGGCTCCGGCATGATGACGGGCATGCCCGCCGGTCAGCCGCCCGTCAGCGTGGCATCGAATGGTGCCGGTACTGGCCCTCAGGAATGGGAGTGGTTGACAATGAGTCTCTGAGCGGCCCGACGAGACAGAAATGCATATTTGAAAGGCGTTAACGGTTGCTGCATTGATACGCACCACCAAGTCGCGTTATCAGCTATTTTCACACAACTCTATGATACCACGCCAGTCGGTAAAGCTATCGTTTCGCTTCACACCCGCGGCATGGCTTGACCGCGTGCACGGGTTCGGTGGTAGACAGCTTCTTCCACTGACAGTTTGCAATATTGGCATTCAGCTCGGCGCGTTCTGACTTTTTGAGGCGGGGGTGGGTCTCACGAATATTATGCTCTGCAATGTTTTTATACCCTTGCCGAATCCAAAGCACCTGGTGCTCGGCCCATTAATCATTATTTCGATGGCGGCAACCAGGATTCCCTCCGGTCGATGGGGCCGACTCAGCTGCGGCTAGCGATACGGTCATATCGCAGCAGGACATGGCTAGATCTTCAGACCCTGGCCAAGTCTGTGGGAAGGTGGGGTGAGGCCATGTCGAGACATAGACCCGGTTTCGGAGTGCTGCTCTTAGACTCAAAGCTATTTCTGAATGCGATATGGGCCAACTCGGCGGGTTCTGATCGCTTCATTACGAGGGGGTACTTCATTTGGATTTTGTGATGAAGCAAGCATGGGCGGTTCTGACGATTTGAGAACACTCTGCCTCGGGCCATTTGATTTCCGGCCGGAACTTTTGAGCATCCGAAGGTATCGACTATTATTTCTCCTGCGCTAGACATGATGATTCGGAGATGACTCTATATTTTTTTTTTTCCCCCTGAAGCAGGCTGGACGGAAGCGGGTGGTTGGTTTCCTCATTCCTTTTTATCCCGCTTTGCGTCTGGTGTGCGCGCGTGCATGTCATCACGTGTAGAGACTTGGTGGATACCCCGCGGATATTTTACAAGTTGAAACAAGAGAGACGGGAGGAGATGGGCCGTTCTCAACGAGCGATACACCTGAGAGAGAAGGGGCGGGGCGGCTTTTTTCCGTGAGCGTTTTATGTTTTGGTCCTCCGAAGACTGGCAATATTTTGGCAACGGAGGGACGGAGTTCTCCTTTTTCGAGGATTATATTTTGTTCCTCGATACACGGACGACCTCCGAGTTATACCGAAAGAGAATGAACGAAATCTGAAATAACTTGAACTTGGCTTGTGGTTTTTATGGTGTAAATGAGCGAGCAAATCAAGAATACCTAGGTACCTCTCAGTCCTCCCGAGCTTCGCCGGTAATCAATTTATCTGTGGTTCTTAGGAAGGCACATAGTAACGGGTCGGCTACCTAGTATAAAGTGATTAGACTTTGGGTTCAAGGACTAAGCCCAGGACAGCCACCATTACGACCGGATATTATTCACCATTATGCAAGGCGATGGTAGAAATACAATTGCCAGAATCAGCAATCGCTAGCTACATCTTGTTCCCTGTTCAGTGTTGATCAACCCTGCTCCTCGGGCCTATTTCACATGTCACAGGTCGAAGCAGTCATGCATCTGCCCCAACAAAACACCTCCTACCGAGATGTTAGCCCAATTATAGGATAATTCCCAAAAGGAACTGAGCCTTACCGAATGCATCTGGTTCAAGCGCAGGGAGAGGATGGCCGTGCCAGTGAGAAACTGGGAGGACGAAAAGGAGACATGGAGCCTCAGGCAGTTGGGTTGAGCATCAGCATGAGGCTAATACCAATCCCTTATTGGTTACGGGCCCCAACGCCCCTCAAGCTGTACATCCGGAATGGTGAATCAATAACTGTAGCTGTTCCCAGAGACCAGGGTACTTTATGCGCGCTCTATATATCCCTTCAGCCTGGCGTTCACCTCCTATTGCTCTGCGTTTAGCTCGGTCATGACCTATAGTGTTTTGATGCTGGGTCTCTGAGCGTCTACGGCTGTATGAAGGGACCGCCGCGGCTCCTTTTATTTAACATTTTTTTTATTCAAGATAATCGTTGCTGGATTGAAAACGAAACCAACTTGGTTATAACTATGTTATTAACCAGTGTATACTAAGTGACCTCTGCAATGCCACCCCCTCCCACCCCAAGGCACATGACGGCTTACACGTTGAGCACGAAGGCCGTCACATAGCACAAGAGTTTTACTACCTGTTCGACAGGTCTCTGGACACATACCAGTTCCCATGCCAACAGCAGGAGCTAATATCCCATCCCACTCGGAGTACAAATTCACTTGCTCCAGTGCCATGTCGTACCAATTCTCAACTTGGCTATATGGGCGAGATCTTGCCTGGAGATGGTGAAGGACAGACAGGATGTATATCATGGCATTGTCGAAAGATCAGAACGCGGGCCCCTTCAACCCAAGAGAATATGCGCCATGCACTGGTGCCATAGGGGGGGGGGCCTAGGAATAATAACAGGCGGATGGTCGTGCTTGTAACAGGAATGTTTGGTTGCTGCGGGAATACATGGGTAGTATGGCCATAACTCAAAGAAACCAAAAAAACCAA